>OX387250.1:1985147-2032647 GCA_947562095.1 Branchellion lobata
GCTGAAACAGACCATGGTGTGAGGAGGAATGACGAATTGCTTGCTGGGTGTTTGGACGTTCTGACGCGGTGGTGCCTGGGGTGGATGGACGCTGTAGGGGTGTTGTGAAGAGAAGGAGTGTTGCTGTGCGTTGGGGTTGAATGGGGAGGGCTTGGAGGTGAAGGGGAAAACATCAGGAATGGTGGCTAGGTATTCGTTCGCTATCATTTTCTTCTTCATGTTCAGATGCGTCCATTTGTGGTGGGGGGGTGGTGATGAAGCCAGGTTCGACGAGGCTTTAGAGAAAACCACGGTGGGAGAAGTAGAAGAGGAGGAGAAGGAGGAGGACTGGACAGGCTGAGGCATGAAGAAGGGCAGCTTCTCAGCCAGTAGAGCAAGACCCCCGATGCTGGAAAAGACTTCAAGAATAGAGGAAAGGCTGCTGGTGTTGGGTGGGGGCGGCTTGTGGTGGGCGTTGGCGAGGTCAGCGCTGGAAAGTAGGTCCACCATGAGGTGCAAACACACGTCCTGTTGTTCACTGTGCTTCAGCAGTGGCAGCAACTGAGCCACCCTCAAGTCCCCTGGCAAGGCCACACCTGGCAGAGATTCACTCAAAACCACCACTCTCTTGCCTCCTGTGGGACGTTGTGTGTGCATGTGTATGTTTGTGTGTATGCTTGTGTGTATGTTTGTTTGTGTGTGTGTGTGTGTGTGTGTGTGTGTGTGTGTGTGTGTGTGTGTGTGTGTGTGTGTGTGTGTGTGTGTGTGTGTGTGTGTGTGTGTGTTGCAGTTATTTAAATAGAAACAGCTGAAATAGAGTATTTCGAAATGCTCACCAGAAATTTTCGTGCCCGCATCTGCCACTGCATAATCTACGAGGAAATGAATGCTGACGTTTTGAAACAAATAACAAAAATGAATGAAATCAAAATTAAAATTCGCGTTCGAAATTTATTTCCATGGCTAAAATCAAAGTCGCCTATGAAACCATAACCAGTGTGAACACAGCCACAAGCAGCACCACCCTCCATAACAGCCACTTCAGCCATTAAAACTACCGTGGCCACACCAACAGTCACAACCACAATTGTAGCCATTAATATAACTACAACCACCACAACCACATCCACCACCACAGCAACAACCCCAAAAGCACCATACCCACCGCCAGCCACCACCAGCCACCACCAGCCACCACCTGAGAATGCAGCCACGACGTCAGCAATGGACGAGGTGAGAGTGGCGGAGAGGACAATGTTGCTGAGGCCTGCACCACAGCGGGGGTGGAAGAGGGCGGGTGGGGGCAAGAAGGGTGAAGGGTGTGGTGACTGGATGCAGGGGTGTAGCGAATGCAAGCATATGATGCTGCGTTCATCCTCCAACAACACCTGCAGGATGAGGCTCTTGAGGAGGCCTGGCAGTGGTTGCTGGAACACTGAGCCTGTGGTGCATTGTGGTGTGAGGTGGTGCATTGTGGTGTGAGGTGGTGCGATGTGGTGTGAGGTGGTGCGATGTGGTGTGAGGTGGTGCATTGTGGTGTGAGGTGGTGTATTGTGGTGCTATACAAGGTGTTACAAGGAAATGTGTACAATGAATGAATAAGTGAAACACAATCTAATCTAATCAAATTGTCCATAAAACATGTCACTGACAAACTGTTTCAGCATTGAAAACAAAAATCTCACATCAATATTCAGTGAAAACACGTTGAAATTAATTGAAAATACGTTAAAATTCAGTAAAAAATACATTAAAATACAATATAAAACAGTACAACACAATGGACAATGAAACAACACAACACAATGGACAATGAAACAACACAACACAATGGACAATGAAACAACACAACACAATGGACAATGAAACAACACAACACAATGGACAATGAAACAACACAACACAATGGACAATGAAACAACACAACACAATGGACAATGAAACAACACAACACAATGGACAATGAAACAACACAACACAATGGACAATGAAACAACACAACACAATGGACAATGAAACAACACAACACAAGGGACAATGCAACAACGCAACACAATGGACAATGAAACAACACAACACAATAGACAATGCAACAACACAACACAATAAAACATAAGCACGAATATGATTGTAGGGGCGTTAAGACGCAGAAGTTTTTAAGGGCGCAACTAACAGCAGTGGGTGGTGGATGAGTTGATGGTGTTGATGAGGAGGTGGCTGAGAAGGAGTTGGTTGTGGGGGTGGTTGAGAGTGACACTACCCAGGAAGGCCACCACTGAGTTCTCCATGTTCAACAAGTGCTCGTAATCCAGAAATGTCTGTGTGTGTGTGTGTGTGTGTGTGTGTGTGTGTGTGTGTGTGTGTGAAGTTGTGGAATGTGTAATAAACTTAAAGAAATCAGAAAAAAGGAGATGAAGCATATAGAGCAAAAATTATAAGAAAGAAAGTTAAAAAAAAATGAGAAGGGAGGAAGAAAGGAAAAAAAGAAGGATGGAAGGAAGGAAGGAAGGAAGGAAAGAAGGAAGGAAGGAAGGAAGGAAGAAAGGAAAAAAGGAAGGAAAAAAGGGATGAAGGAAGGGAGGAATGAAAACCTCGGAGGGAGGGTGTGGAGAGCAGGCATACTGCAGCATGGGAGCCCAGAAGAGACAGTGGTCCTGGTGGTTTGTGTGTGAGGTCAATTGAGACGAAGAAGCAGTTGAAAAAGTCATAAATCCGATTCATTCTCATTATTATTCGCATTTTATGTTGATGATGATGATGATGATGATGATGATGATGATGATGATGATGATGATGATGATCATCATCATCATCATCATCATCGTCATCATCATCATCATCGCTATTATGACTATTATTATTATTATAATTATTATAAATGGAGTCATTTGAGCACAAGTGCACCCAACTCACTCCGGAGCCGAGGAGGGTCTTGATGTGGGGGAAGAGGCAGATCTGTTTGAAGAAGTTCAAGAGGGCCAGAATGACGTCAGCTTGACTGCATTGTTCTGTGTCGGGTGGTTGCATGGAGTTGTGTGACGTGGTTGCTATGAAGTTGTGTGGTTTTATAAATGTATGTAGTATCCATAAATTTGTGTAGTTTCTATGTAGTTTTGAGGTTTCTATTGAGTGAAGAAGTTGCTAGAGAAACGTGTGGTTTCTAAGAAATTAGGTGGCAGCTAGAAAACAGCTGAAATAATTGAAACTATGGCTTGAGTTACAAGAAAAATGAGAAAAAACGCAACTAGAGGCACCTTTGTGGTCGTTGTGGTCGCCAGCAGCGGTGGGTGGTCGCCTCTCGAAGAAGTCCTTGATGAAAAGGCAGCAAGCAGCAACGAAGCCACTGGTTTGCAAGAAAGAAAGGCAGGCGGGAGTCTTGCAGATGAGTGAGAGGGACGAGAGGGAGGCCTTGGAGAGGTTGTGCAGGATGACGGAGCAGCGCGGTGGTGACTCAGGAGCGTCTGTGGTCTGGTGGCTGTCGTCGTGGCCTCTGTCTAGCCTCAAAAGACCCATCCACTCGAGCGCTTGAGGGAAGAAAGAAGGCTTGATGTAGAAGATGGACGAGAGAAGCTGCCCCAGTGATCGGGAGAGGGGAGTGTCCTTGAGGATCGAAGTGAACCAGTTGAAGACGCCTCTGTGTGGTGAATTGTATGGAGGTTGCATGTATAAGGAGTAACATGTGAACTTTCACGGCTATTTTAAAATCTCAGTCTAAATCCTAAACATAATCTCAAACTGGTAATTTCGTAGCCTCAGTTCAACATGCACGCAGGGACACAAGAGAGCAAAGGAGGTGACAGAGTGAAGAACCTGAAGAGGCAGGCATCAAGTGCAGTGGAGAGTGCAGTGCTGTGATGGCCTGACGCCTGAAGTCGCCACAGAACGGAGGCAATGCAGCTAATGATGGAGGAGGAGGGACCACACGTGATAGGGAAAGAGGGGGAGGAGGAGACAGAAGAGCTGGCAAGAGTGGCGGCTTCGAAGGTCGGCTGGTACGACAGCCACTGCAGCAACAGCTTCACCAACGTCATCACTTCCTCTTTTTCTTCTTCCTCTTCCTTTTTCGTTTTTTCTTTCTTTCCATCTTCCTTCCTTCCTCCCTGCAACGAACCCACACACAGCTGATACAACATGTTTACGGTCACAGACGTAGCGTTGTCTCCGTGGCCGTGGTGAGGAGCCGCTGGTGGTTGAGAAGACTTTAGGTTAGAATTTTCAATTTATTAAAAAAAATTAATTTTGATATTTATTCAAATCGCGTTCAATATGTGGTAAGGGAAGGTATACAGTGCCGCCCCAGGCGTATGATTGATGCTTCGTGATCCCCAAGCCTCTCATACCAACCTCACCTACATCGCAAATGCTACATCAACCACCAAAACCAACCAACCAACCAGCCAACAGACCATCCAACTATCCAACCACCCAACCACCCAGCCAACCACACACCGTTACAAACAGGACCATCGTGTGCATTGAGGATGAGACTGAGCAGTTGAGTGGACAGGGGTTTGGAGGAGCGGGAAAGCAGTAGCAACACCTCCTCAATGTCCCTCACATAGAGACGAGAGGCTGTGTGGAAGAGGAGACTGAAGCAGGCGTGCATGAGACGAGGGGTGTCAGTGGCAGCGGCGATGAAGACACCGCCATCTGCAGTAAAATGCCTGCTGATGCAGTGCTGTAGAAGTCGCAACCAATGCAACGTGTCACTGCAGACCGGGCTGTCGGGGTGCTGCGTGTTGCTGATGTTGGAGGTGAAGGCCAGACTACCAAGGAGCAACACTTGACTCAAGCCGAGTCGGTTAGTGTCGAGGGGACGTCGGAGGTGGATGGTCACCACACTCGCAACTCTGCCCGCATGCCTCACCTGCTCAGGCCACAGTGGTGCTTGTGCTAATTCAAACTAGTACAAAAATCATTACTGCCATATCGCCACGACCAACAAAACTGTCGCATTCAGTACCACAATCACTCCAACCATTACAACAACCACTCTAACCACTAAAAGCACCACAACCATTAAAATCACCCCAACCATTAAAATCACCACAAGCATCGCAATGAAGATCACACATACCCTGATGTATGAAGCGCCAGCGGAGTTGACACAAGAGGCGAGTGGAGAAGGACAACCTCGATACACCTCACTCGTCTCTACAACCACCATGGAGGGACAGTCTATGGTAGAAGTGGGAGGTGAAGGAGGAGGTCAGAAGAGAGATAAAGGTGAGAAATAAAAGAAGATGAAGAAGGGGAGGAAGAGAAAAAAATAAGCTGAAGAAGGATAGAAAAGTAAGGCGAAAAAAGGATGATGGTGATGATGGTGATAAACATGAATGGAAGATTCTTCAATGAGAAGAGCAACATTGGAAGTTAAACATTAGTACTAAATTATCGCTACCGATGTAGTACAAAAACCATTATAACTACAACACCCTCACCACCACCACCACCACCACCCCCACCACTACCACCACCACCACCCCCACCACCACCACCACCACCACCACCACCACCACCACCACCACCACCACCACCATCACCACCACCACCACCATCACCACCACCACCACCACCACCACCACCACCACCACCACCACCACCACCACCACCACCACCACCACCACCACCACCACCACCACTACCACTACCACCACGACAGCAACAACCACTACCACCACCACAATCATCACAACAACAACCACAACACCAGCTTACTTTCAAGAGATCCGGAATGAGGCATCAAAATGACTTCGGTCAAGAGGATGCTGCATGGTAAAGCCACCACAACGTCCACCCAGTCGCTAGAGGGCGGGTACTGGTAGGTCCAAGAGGCAGAGCGGGACCTCCTGGGAGCTGGGAATTCCTGTATGAGGAGCTGGGAAGGGTTCGCCTGAGGTACACTCGAGGTGATCGTGCCTGTGAGGTTTTGGGGGGGTTAAAAAAAAACAATACAAAAAAGTAAAATACAATACAACAAAAACAATACAAATACAAATAGTATAACAATACAATACAATACAATACAAACACGAATATTATTATAGTGGCATTAACCCCGAAGAGTTTCAAAGGGTTTCTTTCAGAAGCACGTTGAAGCAATGTAATAAAGTTTCAATTATTTAATAAGACCTTAGTGGTATTTTTTGGAACAGTTACTAGCCTACAGTTGAATACAGAACAATGAAATACAATATGTTTAAAGTACTATATTACAATACAAAAATAAAATAAAACACAACGAAACATTACAATACAATATCAAAATATATGATACAATACAATACAAAAAATACTAAGTAAAAGAGAAATGATAGATTGCAGACAATACAAACAATGCAACATTATAATACAGTAATACAAAAAAATCCTGATACAACAATGTTGTATTGGGAGTTGTGACACGCACCGAGAGGGGCGAAGTTCTGTAGGTTGGAGTAATGGTCGGCAGGAGTGTTGACGTTGTAGGAGATGTTGCCGATGGGGTGAGCCATGACGGTGTTAGCGAACTTGAGGTCTGTGGACGCGTCGATGAGCTTGGAAGCGCTGAAGAACTGCATGACGTTGGTGGACAAAGAGGCCTGGTGTGGAGAGTGGGCGATAAAAGTCGCCTGTTGCAGGGAGGAGAAGAAGTGGCGAGAGGGAAGAACAGACTGGACCAGCAACGAAGGTACCAGAGAAGCTCCCCCCAGCGAGATGAAGGCCTGCACAGAGGCCTCACAGTCCAACACCCTCTCCACCATCAACCAATACAGCGGCTCCGACAGCTTTTTGTCTGCATGCTCCTCGTCATTGGAGGCCAAGAAGGCATACACCGCCTCGACCACCAACTTGAGGTCAGTGCTCTTGCAATTGAGCGAGTTGACGAGGCAGATAAGCCAGTCGGCGAGGCTAGAAGGATGGTCAAGAGAAAGAAGAGGGGTGTTTGAGAGGGCGGCAGGTGGGTGGCAGTGGCACAAACACACACTGCACAGGAGGTCCGTCATGATGCTTGGGTACTTCAGCACCTCGTCGGCAACTACCCCGCAACCTTCCCTCCTGCCATGACTCTTGTGTGAACATTTCACGCCCACTCCACCTATTCCAACCACTTCAGCCACTCCTGCTCCCTTCGACTCCCCCTCTCCCTTTGTGGCCTGCTCTGAAGTCTGGTGTGGCCACAATGGCAGACCCACCAGCAGGTCACTCAGACGCACCAACAGACACATCAGACTCTGCATCGGAGTGTTTTGAGGCCTGCTTGAAGAAGAGGAGGAGGAGAAAGATGCTAGAGAGGGTTGGAAAGATGATGACGACGACGACGACGATGTTGCTGCTTGGGAAGTGGCTGGCTGAGAGGATGGTTCCTTCTTGGAAGATTTCTTGTCACTCTTCGTCACTACCACTCCTTCGTTCTTGTAGCAAGTCCTGTTGTGCGTGAATGATGTGGAAATAAAGCAATCAACGAAAAAAAAATCCTTTGAAATAACTTGTTGACACCACAAATAAAGTTGGTTGGATCGTAAACAAGCCGTTTGGCATTAGCTTCGATTTCCTATGGCAACTTCACAAACCATAACAAGCCACCACAAACCACCGCAAAACACTAAAAGCCACCAAAAACCACCAAAAGCCACAAAAAACCACCACAAGTACCTTGAGAGTGAACCACGGTGGTCCTTCTGCTTCTTGCCCGCATTCTCTTCTTCCTCCTCCTCCGTCATGTACCACCTCACCAGGGCAGCCACAGACGCCACTGCAGCCACCACCACCTGCTTGTCCAGAGACACCACCACGTGAGGGGTGCCCGTAGCCTCTTGTTTAAATCCTTCAGCCAAACCCATCTTTCCATCCTTGCTGTAATTTTGCGAAGCCACACCGTCGCCATCACGATGATCATCATGTGCAGCAGCGTCATCATGGACAGCTTTAGCTTCATCAGCAGCAGTGGCTGTGACGATGCAGGGTTGTGTCTTGATGAGGTCGATGAGGCACAAGACCAGAGTAGTTTGTAGGTCCAAAAGACCACATGCGTGTCTTTGCATGCTCCTGTGTGTTTGTGTGTGTGTGTGTGTGTGTGTGTGTGTGTGTGTGTGTGTGTGTGTGTGTTTTGGAGGGGAAGGGGAAGCGGTTAGATCTGTCAGTATACTAGTGCTTGTTGTGTTTTTGTGTGCAGATGGTTGACAGTGCTTTAAATGATTTACAACGGAGTTTAAGAGCTGACTGTGGTGAGGCCACTTTGGTGACAAGTTGGAGGAGGTTGTTGATGAGAAGCTGGTTGTCATGGTGACCCCTGCTGACACACGTCAACAACTGCTTCAGCACCAACACCAACAAAGGACCCCCCTGGCGACAAAAAAAAGAAACAATAAGAAAGTGGAAAAGAGTGTTTTAAGCGATTTAAATATTTTAATTTATTTAAAAAAAGAAAATTGAAAAATAAACTAAAATAAAATAAAATAAATCATAATGCAATTCATTTTGATGCCATAAAATGCATGAGACATGAAACATGAAAAAAAATGCAAATAAAAAAAAGAAATGAGAGGGAATGGAAGTGAAGACTACTTCCGGCGTAAAGCCGTGGATCAAAAAATCAAAAAATAAATTAAAGAATAAAAAATAAGACGACAGAGGAAACAAAAAGACAAAAAAAAGGACAGAAACGACAATAAAAAGAAGAAAGACAAAAGAAAAAACAAGAGGAGACAGAAGCGAACACTGGAAGGGGGGGAGAGGGGGGTACGGGAGTGGAGGGAGGTGTTTCCGGTGAGGAGGTGGTGGAGCAGGAGCACGAAGTTGTCGTCGTTGATGACGTTGTAGTCGCCTGCATGGGTGCTCCTGTTGCTGAGGTGGTGGTGGTGGTGGAAAGGAGAGATGTGGTGGTGGTGGAGAGGAGAGATATGGTGGTGGTGGAGAGGAGAGATATGGTGGTGGTGGAGAGGAGAGATATGGTGGTGGTGGAGAGGAGAGATGTGGTGGTGGTGGAAAGGAGGATATGGTGGTGGTGGAGAGGAGAGATATGGTGGTGGTGGAGAGGAGAGATGTGGTGGTGGTGGAGAGGAGAGATGTGGTGGTGGTGGAGAAAAGAGATGCGATGGCGGAAAGAAGAAGATGTGGAAGGAAGAGATTTGGTGAAAGAGAGAGGAAGATGTGGAAGGAAGAGAGTTGGTGAAAGAGAGAAGATACTGGAAGAGAGAAGAAGCTATGCGATGGTGGAGGAGTGATAAGGGTGGCAAGATGAAAAGGCACACAAAATTCAGCATACAAATTCGATTAACCTTATTCGTCCAAAGAAGTGTACACAAAATAACTGAATAGATAAGATAGGATACGATTCTGGAGGTACAAGAGAGAAGAAAGATGACAGCAAAACTTCTTCAATCTCCCTCTTATGTTAGTTGTTAACAGCCCAAGATTCTAGCCAACAGCACCACCACCACCACCACCACCACCACCACCACCACCACCACCACCATCACCACCACCACCACCACCACCACCACCAACCCCATTCTTACCACCACAACCCCCAATCCCATTCCTACCCCCGCCATCACCACCCACTTGTGGAGCAGAATGAGCACTCGGAAAAGGTCCAGCCACGTAGCGTCAGCAACGACAGGTGTTGCGGCCACACAAGCCACCAAGTGCTTCAAAGCGTCGTCTGAAATGGCGACCAAGGAGTGGCTGTGGCGAGAGATGGGTTGGTTGGAAGGGTTATTAACGCGGAAAAAAAGGCTCAAAAGTTTGGGAAGAGCTCCTTTGGATGAAAAATTGGTGGCTGGAAGGCGTTTGAAGAGGTGGCTGAAGGAGGTATGGAGGAGTGATGAGGAGCTTGGTGGGGAGACAGGTCGTGATGGGGAGGCCTGTGGGAGGGTTGATGGTAGGTGGTGATGAGGAACGACGAATCAGAAAGAGTAAGAAGGTTGATGAAAAAAAAAGGCAGTTGAAGCTTCGAAAGAAAAACTAAAATGAATGAAGTGGTTGATGAAGTGATTGATATGGAAGTTTGATGGCATGATTGATGGGGAGGATCAATGGAGGGATATTGATGGAAGGATTGATGAGTGGTTGATGGAGAGGACCAATGGAGAAATTGATGGGGAACTGACGATGGGAGGGGGGCAAAGGGGCAGAGGTTGAGAGAACGCCTCGTACAAGAGGTTGGCGTGACTCCTGACGGCCTTCTTGAGTTCCAATTCATTAACCAGGTTCAGGCCCTGCTCCAATCGCAAATCGTAAGTGCACGTGACCTCCCTCGAAGTGTTGCCTGATTGGACGCGTTTGGGAGGGGTCGGAACCAAAGGGGAAATGGAGCTTTTTGGTTGGTTCCACTGGGAAGTGAATGATTGCTGGGAGGGGTCTTGGACTCCCGACATCATCATTGAATACGTCAAAAAGGTTGGCGTTATACTGTTATTATTAGTGGTAGAAGTAATATTATTATTGTTATTATTATTATTTTTGTTGTTATTATTATTATTATTGTTGTTGTTGCTTGTTGTCTTGCCCATCAGTGGTTTGTCACTGAAATGAAAAAAAAAATTATTACAAAGTTTTTTTTTGAGGATTTGAACGAATACAATACGATAAGCACGAATACAACATAAAACACGACAACACAACAACAAAAACAATAATAAAAACAAATAAGACAACCATAAAAACAAAACAGCATTGACGACAATAAGCCACCCAAGAGAAGGCCATTGTAATAGGTCTTCAGAATCAAAGTAGGCGTGTGGAGCTTCCAGGGGTGAAGACTGCTTATTGGTCGATGACAACTCTTCCACCATTTCTTCCATGATGAAAGACAGGTCGTGTTGAAACTCCAGCTCAATGGAATCAGGAGCTATGTGCATGTATATATATATATAAATATATATATATATATATATATATAAATGTGTGTGTGTGTGTGTGCGTGGCGTAGAGTATGTATGTGTATATTTGGAGAAATGTACGCAGGTATGTAGGTATGTGCATATTGTTAAGTATTCACATATTAGTGTATGTGCTGGCATTGTGTTTACGCGATGTTTTTATGTTTTTATGGTCTGTTTTGTATAAATATCACTCATAGAGTAAATTAAAAAGTCACCACCAAAACCACACCGCAACACGCAACCACACAACACCATACCCTACCACACCTCAACACACCACACCACACCACACCACACCACACCACACCACACCACACCACACCACACCACACCACACCACACCACACCACACCACACCACACCACACCACACCACACCACACCACACCACACCACACCACACCACACCACACCACCTGAAGCTTCATTATTGTCAGCAGGAATTTCAGACTGGTCATCCGATATATCCATCAACTCCACCTGGTCCTCCATAACCATGTTATCATCGTCATCGGCGCCACTGCCGCCAGCAGCCACAACGTCCTTGTCGTCTTCGTCATCACTGTCCTCTTCAGTGGTGAAGGTGATAATCTTGTCGATTTCGATTGCGCGTGAGTTAAAGTCGTCACGTGACGGCGTGTGTGGTTGTGTGCCTGCCCTGGTCGACTGAGCCTTCTCACCTGCGCAAGTGGCTTCGCTTTGAAAAACAAACGGATGCGTATTTGATGTGAAATTCAATGGTACAATTTCAAGTTGAAACGCACACACACACACACACACACACACACACACACACACACACACACACACACACACACACACACACACGCACACACACACAAGCACACACACACACACACACACAAAAAACCTTCAAGCAGGTCCTGCAGCAAACACACAAGAGCCTGCAGTCTCCATCCATCGGAGCCTTTGCACGTGGTCCACAGGAAGTCCTCTAGCACCTGCTCATCCATCACTTCCACTAAACTCATCACTGGTCGAGTGCCCGTCATCACTCTGGCTAGCAGCTGAGGCGGTGGTGGTACTTGTGATGATGTCATACCACATACGACACTGAATCACGTACAACGTCACGCGACATACAATATCACAAACGAATGCGCCCACATGCACACAAACACACAAACACGCACCCTGCACACAATGATGAAGAGGTCTGAGTGGATGTTGTTGGTGGCTAGGAAGGCAAGAGACCTCGCGAAGGTGACGCAGTGTGTCCTTGACACCAGACACACGGGCGACCATTCCCTCACCACCCAATCGTCACTCAACAACAAGGGTAGGCCTGTGTTATTGTTGCAACCGCTGCTGAAGTGTTGTTTGTTGCCAAGGCGATTGTTGTTGTTTTCGTCGTTGTTGTTGTTGTTGCTGTCATCGTTGCAGAGGTCAATGCAGACAATGTTATCTGGTTTGTTGTGGTCCAGCAAGTCCACGTAGCTGATGTTGTTGTTGCTTTTGTTGTTATTATTATTGTTGTTGTTGTTGTTTAAGCTATCCTGGTTGTTGTTGTCGTCATTCTTGCTATCGATATTATTCTTATTTTTGTTTTCCAGAGTACTGACACTTTTGTTGTTGTTATTGTTGTACTTATTGTTATTACTGCTGTATTTGTTGCCGTAATTGTTGTACTTGTTGTTGAGGATTTTGATGTAGTTGAGTTTTTGGGAGTGGTTAGGCGGCTTGAATTTGGAGAGGATTTCCTTGAAGACGTTGTTAACGAAAGAAGGAACATCTGGCTTCCACAGGTGCTTCTTGGGCGCCTCCTTGGTGTGCTTCAACTTGTGCATCAGCTTGTGCACCATCTTCTTCTTGTGACTCGCCTTCTTGCCCGACTCCGGGGTCGACGCTTCGTATCCCGCCGAGCCCGACAAGGGGTCTTGAGAAAAGGAGGCTGACGAGGAGAGGGACAGCGGCGGCTTGGTGATGGAGTCGTGTGCCGTGATGAAGGACCAGCGAGACTCGGTCGAGAAAGGCACTGGTGATGTGAGCCAACGCACTGTGAGTGGGTAGTCGTGGTGTAGAAGTGGAAGTGAAAAGGATGTTGTGAATTGAAGCGATTTAAAAGAAGAAATCAAAAGTTATTAAATAATAATGATAATAATCAAAAATCCAAAAAAGTTGAAATGGTTCAAATTCTTCCTACCACTCGTTTCAGAGTCGCCAGCCACACCGGTCACACCGGAAGGAGGGGAGTGGTGGCAGATGAAGACGGAGGCCATGTAGTCGAGCGACTGATGCAACAGTAACAACACCCATGTCACCAGCTTGAGGTCAGGATGCGCTGTGGAGGTAAAAGTAGAATGTACACGCTACTGCCTGTGATGCTGTGGGTCCTACTTCACCCGTGGTCAAGCGTTTTATTGATTGGTGGAGTAATCAAGTGGTCAACAAACTAATAGGGTGAATGGTGGAATTAATTCAGTGATGTATAACTCATTACTAATTGACTAATATAATTAATAAATGAATGATATAATGACTGATTGACTAATGTATCAAGTACTGACTGAGAGATAGATTGATTGACTGAGCAATAAAACTGCTTGAGTAACTAATTTAGTGGTTAATTGATTGACGGATCGATTGATTGAAAATGTGAATTTTGTGACGAGATCATAACTGGAAGGAAATGAACAGATGAAAGGAGGATGCATGAAGGGTGGAAGAGCAAGGACAAACCATTGAAGTTGGGGAAGCTGGACTGGTTGAAGGGGTGGTCCGGAGGAGGGCTGGATGGCTGGAGAAGGAGGAGGCTGTTGAGAAGGGAGAAGGTGCTGTGGAGGAGGTTGTGAGCCGCAGTGGTGTTCAAAAGGGATCTTTGTGCCAACAACACCAACAACAGGAACAACCTGAGGTTTGAGGATTGAAAAAGAGTAATGAGGATTAATAAAAATTGATAATGAAAACTGAAGATAAGGAAAGAATTAACAATGAGAAACTTAAAATAGCTCAAAAAAACTTTAAAAGAGGAGCAAGAGCAAACCGGTCTTGAGGGATTGGCAGCTTCTGTTGCGAGGAGAAGAACTCTTGTAACAGTCGACACAGTAGCTGCCCCCACCAGGGCTGCAAGTGGCAGTGGTGGAGAAGGAAGAGGGAGCAGGATAGTTGTGTCTTGGGTGAAGTGGCACTGGTGCAGAGTCTCTTGAAGAGCCACAAGGCCTCGTCGAGGCTGGACACCAGTTGGATGGAGGTCTTGAGGGTGTTGAGAGGGCAGGAGAGAGAAGGAGTGGTGGGGTGGAAATGCAGAGGGTGTTGGGATACGGTGCTGAAGATGGTTTCCATGAGGTGGTCACACACGAAGCGCAAGTGGTCGGTCGACGTGTTTGCTAACACGCCTTCAAGCTCCTCACCACGCAAGTGGCAGAGACGCAAAGAAGGAACTGTGGCGACCACCAGACCCATCATGCGCTGCAACCTCTCTATGGCCCTCTTCGCCAGGTTCAACTGGATCTACGTGGGTACAAAAGTGGGGATTTAATATTACACCGCACTTCATGTAAACTCTAAAAAACAAAAATCATCTTTTATTCAAGCATTGCTACACAACCTGTATCTCAACCATACCATCATTGACCACCCAGCCACCATTGACCACCCAGCCACCATTGACCACCCAGCCACCATTGACCACCCAGCCACCATTGACCACCCAGCCACCATTGACCACCCAGCCACCATTGACCACCCAGCCACCTGCAGCTGTAACGTCTCATAGTAAACCTGCGCCAGCTTCTCCTCCTTGGGCCCAAACTCCCGCTGAGCCATCAGGCTGCCACAGTCCTCAGCCCTGCCTGACGTCACTTCCATCGACACCAGGTGCCGAAGCTTCGAACGCGACAAGTTGAAGCTGAGTGGCGTGTTGTGGTCATTGAAGCAGGTAGTAAAAGCGTGTGCAAATGATCATTAATTCAGACTCACACATAAACACACACTCACCTGCACTGTATCTCTTCCAGCAGAGACTTATAGAAATCAAGTTGTAGCGCATACTTATCTCGCTCAGAAGAGAGCATGGAAGAGAAGTAATCATCATCGTCTCGATCATCATTATCATCATCATCATTACCCCCGTTTGGTTTTTGTGGGTGTGTCTCTTTGTCTTGCTGCTTGTGTTGTTGTTTGTTTTGTTGTATGAACCTCGATTCAACGTGTTGTCGCAAGGCTAGGGTGTAGAAGCGTTGGTATGAAGATGCATGTGACATGAGTTGCCATGGCGAAGGCAGGGTGTGGCCGAAGAAGGCGCCGATGGGCACCTTGAGTTTGCTGGAGCCATCACCGGACTTCCGCACCACCGTCATCTGTGGCGACAGCTCACTATAACCACCGCCTCAACCACTCTCGTCACCGAGACTTTCAATACTAAATCCACAAAGCCACACAGCCACCAACACAAACACCACCCTCACCAACACAAGCACCACAAACACCACCATCACCAACACAAGCACCACAAACACCACCCTCACCAACACAAACACCACAAACACCACCATCACCACCCCCACAAACATCACCATCACCACCAGCACAGGAACCTTGAGACAGGTGCAGAGGACGGGAGGCAGAAGGTCAGTGAGGACGAGGTTGTTGTTGCTGATGTCGGTCGCCTCTACCAACCTCTGTCCATCCTTCTCCTCCGAGAAAGCCCAAGTGTCTGGAAAGGCGAATGCATGCGTGGATGCATGGATGGATGTACAGATGGATGTGTAAATAGATGCATGAATGGATGTAAGGATAGATAGATAAATGAACAAGCGAATGGATGAATAAACCAGCATCATCCTCCTCGTCATCATCATCATCATCATTATCACCACCACCATCATCATCATCATCATCATCATCATCATCATCATCATCATCATCATCATCATCATCATCATCATCATCATCATCATCATCATCATCATCATCATCATCAGCATCAGCATCATCATCAGGAACCGACCAATGATGAGAACTCCAACATCATTGCAGAAGGGAACGAAGAGGTCAGTCAGACACACCAGCCTGCCAAACTCTAACACCACGTGCTTCCTGCCACCTGGTGGTCAGTGGTGGAAGTTGTGGATAGGTGGTGAGATTGGCTGGGTGGAGTGGTTGATTGTGGATAGGTTCTAGGGTTGAGTTGGTGGGGTGGTTGTTTGTGGCTGGGTAATGAGGCTGACTAGGTGATTATACGAGTGTTGGAATGGTGTGGTTGATTAATGGCATAGTTGGGCAGTTTATGAAAGAATTAACGGATTGATGAGGTGGTTGTTGCTGAGTTAAAGTTTTATGGAATGAATGATGGTGAGATGGATGATGGTAGAACGGGTGATGGCGGAATGGTTGATAGTGAGAATAAAAATGGTGAGATGGTGAAAACTGATGGTGGGGTGGATGATGGTGGGATGGATGATGGTGGGATGGATGATGGTGGGATGGATGATGGTGGGAACTTATGGTGGGATGGATGATGGTGAGAAGTGATGGTGAGATGAATGATGGTTGGAAGTGAAGGTGAGATGAATGATGGTGAAAAGTAATGGTGAGATAAATGATGATGGGATGGATGATAGTGAGATGATGGACTGACCATGGTAGACAATGTTGAGGACTTGTGGCACTGGCATTTGAAAGACGTTGTTCAGCTTTTGGACGGCCTGTGGTAACTTGCTGGAAGTGGCAGGATTCTTCATGGAAGACTGTTCTTCCTGTTGGATGAAAAAGAACGAGAGAAAGAGGTATAGAAGGAGGATGAAGAAAAGAAAAATAAAGATAAAAGAAAAGTGAAACAAAGAAAGGAAAAAGTGGAAGAGAGAAGGAGTGGGAGATATGCAGTGTTTACCTTGAAGGCGTTGAAGAGGTTGTTGGTGCTGGTTTTGCCTGGTGAAGAGGTTGGTGGAGAAGAAAGGAGGTTTATGTTGCTGAAGATGTTGTTGCATGCGACAGTCGTTGGCGGAAAGGTTGACGAAATTGTGTTGTTGTTGAGAGAAAGATTGTTTTTGTGTGGAAAATTATTGTTGTTATCGTTGTGTGTGAGAGTGTTGTTGTTGTTGTTGTTGTTGTTGTTGGAAGTCAAGTTATTCTTCTTCGAAGCCAGCTTGGCAAACAACTTCTCGTCCGGAGTCTCTGAGATCATCAGCTTGGAAGTCTCTGCAAGTTTCTGAAAGGGAGGCAATAGAGTGGTGCATAATGATCATGGAAGATGGAAAAAAGAAAAAGAAGAAAAAGAAAAAAAAAAGCGAAAAAAGAAAAAAGAAAAAAAAAAGATTATGAAAATGATAAAATAAATCAAAATTATGAAAAATAACTTTGCCAAAACAACACCATCACCACCACCACCATCAACACGACCACAAAAACCACCTTATATCACCCCTTTCATCCCCCGACCACCACACAACCACCCACGTGTTCCAGCTTCTTTTTCTGCATTTGCAACTTCATCAGCATGAACTCTTTGCAGTGCAGGAACTTGTAGATGGAGTCGTCGGAGTAGGAGGTGGACGAGGAGGGCCCAGGAGCTTGCTGGGAGTCGGGCAGAATAGACGGGTACAGAAAAGGCTCACACATCTGCATGTCTTGAGGCTGTTGCAAGGCACTCGAGAGCGGCTGAGTGCCCCCTTTTGTGTGTGTGTGTGTGTGTGCGTGCGTGTGTAGTAGTGGCAATGGTACGATAAACATGCGATAAAATAGTGAAATATATAAAAAAATAGTTATCATAATTATCATAATCATTATCACCCACCAGCGTCCATTTTTTCCACTCTGCAGCCATCACTGAGGTTCGTCACAGTGAAATGAAGCGGCTCCATTTCCATCAGACCGCCCAGGAACCTGGGTTTGGTTGTAGCAGTGGTAGTAGTGATATGGTTAGTAGTGGCGGCAGTAGCATTACTAATGCCAACCTCCATAAAACTCGCCATTACTCCAAACAATAACAACAGCAACAACGATACCAACACCAATCCCAACATCAACAACACCCACATCAACAACACCAAAAGCAACAACACCAAAAGCAACAACAATGACAACACCAACAGCAACAACACCCACAACAACAACACCAAAAGCAACAACAACGACAACACCAACAGCAACAACACCCATAACAACAACACCAACGACAACACCAACAACACCAACAACAACGACAACACACACAACAACAACGACGAAAACACCAACAACAACACCAACACCAACCCCAACGACACCAACAACACCAAAAACGACGACAACACCAACAACGACATCAACAACACCCACAACGACGACAACACCAACAACGACATCAACAACACCAACAACAACGACATCAACAACACCAACAACGACGACAACACCAACAACGACACAGCAGCCACCTGCTGACATACTCCTCCTTGGAAGCCAAGAGACCTCCTCCACCACCACACGAAGAACCCCGACCAACGCCCCCCTCACACAAAACACTCCTCTTCATCGAGTGCTTGCCGAACTCCAGCAAGTTGATGATGTCGGCAAAGACCGACTCATTGGGAAACATGGAAGGATGGATGGAGGAGTGTGGAGGAGTGGAGAAAAGCTGCGGTGCTTGGTTGTTGCCAGCAACAATGGCGTATGACAGCTTGGAGGATGACTTGGGTGGCTGTTGTTGTTGCACTGACGATGAAGGTGGCGGTGGAGAAAAGGCCAGGAAAAGCATGGTGGAGTTGATGAGGATGGGGTTGAGTTCGTAGATGGTAGCGTCGAGAGGCGTGCCGTAGAGGCCTAAGCGGGTGCGGAGAAAGTCGTGCTGGTGGTTGGAGCGCTTGCTGTAGTGGGTGGTCAAAGTGGTGAGAAGTTGGTAGGCTGTCTGTGCCACGAGGGAAGGATTGTTGGGGCTGAGGTGATGGAGGAGGTTGAAGAAGTAGGAGAGGGAGCCTGAAGAGGGACACACCAGGCAATGAGGCAAGTGTTCCAGCAGATGACCCAACAGGACCGACTCAAACGATGAAGACGACGATGATGACGATGATGGAGGTGGTGATGATGAAGATGATGATGATGGTGGTGGTAGTGATGACAACTCTCTGCTTAGGCTGTTGCGGTGGTAATTCGAATCAATAGCAATCAAGTAGGAGGCTTACAAAAGAAATGTGCATTGGACAACCCCACACACACAACACTACAAATGACTTGTTACAACCATATTGATCGTTTTATGATTGATTATTTTTCACTATTTACTACTGTATTGTATTGTTTTTTATCGTATAGTATTGTATTTTATTTTGTATTATTTTGTATTGTATTATTCCAATGAATCAAAAATGCACATGACAAGGGTCGTCTCAAAGCTATTTGGAGCTAATGCCACTATAAGATTACACATTTTATTATCATACTCGTCATCACCGCCATCATCATCATCGCCATCATCATCATCATCATCATCATCATCATCATCATCATCATCATCATCATCATCATCATCATCATCATCACCATCGCCACCATCACCACTAACGAGACACAAGCACACAGGAGGCGGGTGCACTGGTGGGCGATGGAGCGGTCGGAGCGGATGAAACAGTTGCTCAAGAGGCCTGACAGCTGCCTTCCAACCGCCCCTATCAACTCCCGCTGCTGCCTGTGGCGGTGGTGTGGTTGTTGTTGTGGTTGTTGTCGTAGTGGTGGTGTGGTTGTTGTTGTTGTGGTGGTGGTTGTTGTTGTGGTGGTGGTGTGGTTGTTGTTGTGGTGGTGGTGTGGTTGTTGTCGTGGTGGTGGTGTGATTGTTGTTGATGTGGTGGTAATGTGATTGTTGTTGTGGTGGCGGTGTGGCTGTTGTTGTGGTGGTGGTGTGGTTGTTGTTGTGGTGGCGGTGTGGCTGTTGTAGTGGTGGTGGTTGCTGTGGTATTTGTTATTATAGTGGTTGTTGTTGTGGTGGTGGTTGTTGTGGTTTTGATGGTTGTAGTAATTATTGTTGAGATGGTTGTAGGTGTTGTGATGATTGTAGTTGCGGCGTTGGTTATTGTTGTGGTGATGATTGCAGTGGTGGTGTAAAGACATGAATTATTGTTGCAACTATCATTATTGTTATCATTAAAAATATAAAGTATGGTGTTATGGATACATTCTATAACTATTATTATTTATAAATATAGAGAATAATGATGATGAGGTGAAAGAAAACGAAGGACGAACTGTGGGCAGGCGGACTGTCTGGTGCAGTTGAATAGCCACATGAACACCTCAAAGCACAAGTGCATCTTCAAGTCCCTGCCCATCAGCGATGAAGAGGATGAAGACGGAGATGGTTGTAATGGTGCTGATGATGATGATGATGATGATGATGATGATGGTTGTGAGGAAGTGGATGATGATGATGATGTTGATGGTTGTGATGAAGCGGATGATGGTGATGATGTTGATGGTTGTGCTGGAGGCTGTGTTGATGAAGACGAAGATGGCGGTGATGAGGTGGATGGTGATGGTTGTGTGGAAGTTTGTGATGATGATGATGGTTGTGATGTAGTGGATGATGATGATGATGGTTGCGATGCAGTGGATGATGATGATGATGATGATGGTTGTGATGAAGTGGACGAGGATGATGATGGTTGTGATGAAGTAGATGGTGCTGATGATGATGATGATGATGATGATGATGATGATGGCGTGGGTTGTCCACTCATTATTCTCAGCAGCCTTTCATGGAATGAAGCGTCTTCGAGCATGGCACTCCTGGTGAGACTGGTGCGGGTGGTGAAGTCATAGAGTGCCAACTAAGAAACATGAACTATGAACAATAAACCACGAACAATAAAGCACGAACAATGAGGCATGGAGAACAAACAATCGTGTAAAAACATGAAAATAAAAAAATACAATTAAAAAATATGTCATGATAATGCAAATCTGTTGCGCTCGCCAAATGCTTCAAGAGGCTTGCAGGCGGTACTAACGCCTCGAAAGGAGTTCCTGCTTTCTTGAACTTCCTCACTTTGATTGACACCTCTTTAATGAATGACACGCCCTTCTCCTTGCCACCCTGCTCGTAATGACGCGGCATGATAAATAAAAATATTAAAAATAATTGAAAAAAAAAATTATTATGGCAACAATAATAATAATCTTTGTTATGAATTTGATTTTTAGAATGGTATGTTTGTATGTACATTCACCAAAATGCCTTCTAGAACTGTGAGCTGAATGAAACCACAAATTACCTTATCAAACCACACCACAGCACACTACACTACACTACACCCCACCAAACCACACCACATCACATCACACCACACCACACCACACCACACCACACCACACCACACCACACCACACCACACCACACCACACCACACCACCACACCACACCACACCACACTACACCACACCACACCCCACCACACCACACCACACCACACCACACCACACCACACCACATCACACCACACCACACCACACTACACCACACCACACCACACTACCCTACACCAGCCACCTTGAAGTGCACGATGAGACTCTTGCAGCGTTCCTTGAGGAGCAGACGACTGCTCATGTGCACACTGCCCTGCAACTCCGAGCATTCTGTCGCAGTGCACAACATCCTTGGACCACACGCCACCTTAGTAACAAAATAAATAATAATAATAATAATAATAATAATAATAATAATAATAATAATAATAATAATATAAATAATAATAATAATAATAATAATAATAATAATAATAATAAAATTGAAAAATAGAAAAACTAATAATGAAATAAATATTTCTATAACTACTTATACCACTACTACTACTACTACTACTACTACTACTACTACTACTACTACTACTACTACTACTACTACTACTACTACTAATAATAATAATAACAATAATAAAATAATAAAATAATACTACTACTACTACTACTACTACTACTACTACTACTACTACTAATAATAATAATAATAATAATAACAATAATAAAACAATAATAAATAATAATAACAACACTAACGTTGATAAACAACACTCCCAATAGTAGTAACAACAAAACAAGATGGAATTAGTCAAACAAGGTCCAACATGCGAAAAAGAAAGTGTGAATAAAAGTTAATGACAAAAAAATTAAAAAAAAAAAACCTTGGCCTTGTACTTGTTTTCCAGAAAGGCAACGTACGAGTCGTTGGGACTGTTGATGTCACTGTTTGCGTCGCTGTGGGACGAGACGCCGAAGCCGAAATTAATTTTTTCGTGGGAACTTTTTCGGTTTGAGTGGCTTGAGGCGTGTTTGAGGAGAGTGATCTTGAGAGGAGGAGCGAGAGGAAGATGGGTGGGTGAACGGAAGACGAAGCGGATGAAGACGTGATCAATCAGGGACGCCTCCGAAAGAAGCAGTTCAAACGAATTGTCTTCGTTGGTGAAGCTGTGCGTGTGGGCGTGTGTGTGGGCGTGTGTGTATGTGTGTGTGTGGGCGTGTGTGTATGTGTGTGTGTGTGTGTGTGTGTGTGTGTGTGTGTGTGTGTGTGTGTGTGTGTGTGTGTGTGTGTGTGTGTGTGTGTGTGTGTGTGTGTGTGTGTGTGTGTGTGTGTGTGTGTGTGTGTGTGTGTGTGTGTGTGTGTGTGTGTGTGTGTGTGTGTGTGTGTGTGTGTGTGTGTGTGTGTGTGTGTGTGTGTGTGTGTGTGTGTGTGTGTGTGTGTGTGTGTGTGTGTGTGTGTGTGTGTGTGTGTGTGTGTGTGTGTGTGTGTGTGTGTGTGTGTGTGTGTGTGTGTGTGTGTGTGTGTGTGTGTGTGTGTGTGTGTGTGTGTGTGTGTGTGTGTGTGTGTGTGTGTGTGTGTGTGTGTGTGTGTGTGTGTGTGTGTGTGTGTGTGTGTGTGTGTGTGTGTGTGTGTGTGTGTGTGTGTGTGTGTGTGTGTGTGTGTGTGTGTGTGTGTGTGTGTGTGTGTGTGTGTGTGTGTGTGTGTGTGTGTGTGTGTGTGATGAAATGGTGATTAGTAGTGGAGTGGTGTGTTGGTGTGTGTGATGGTATGAAAAGGTATGACGTGATGAAGTGGTAATGGTGTTGAATGGTGTTGGTTAGTGGTGATGTATGCTGGGATTATATGATGTGGTGGTTTTCAAAATCCAAGCTCATAAATACGAGACTATCAGACAGTTTACGAAAGATGCAATAGCAACAGTAGCAGCGGTGGCAGCAAAAACAACAGAAGCAGCCGTAGCAGCCACAACGGCACAAACAACAGCAGCATCAGTAGCAGCAGCAGTAAGCACCTGAGATCAGAAGGCAGTTTCCAGGTCCTGGCAAGGGTAGCAGGGTTGGAAGAAGCGGTGGTGTGTTGGGAGGTCTCGGGCTGGGAGAGTTCCTTCCAGCAGAAGGGCTTCACAAAGGCGAACCTAAAGGGTACCCCCTCCGACGTGATCAAGTGGTGCAACAGAATCAATGTGTTGCACGAAAGGCGCTCTCGCACCAGCAGGTCTGTGTGTTTGTTTGTGTAGTTGATTGTGGTTGTGTGTATGGTTGTATGCGCATCTGCGTGTGTGGTCGAGTGAGCATGCACGCGAAGGCTTCACATACACACACATACTTGCACTCTTCTTGTGAGCCGCCTTGCAGCGGTGCCTCTTCTTCCTTGCGGTATCATTATCATCAGCACCAATCGCCTCGAGCGAGACTGAAGACGATGAAGACGACGACAACGACGACGAAGACAACGATGACGATGGCGTCAACGAGAAGTACTTGAGCACATTGCTCGAGTTGGTTAGACACACCTTATCGATGCCGCCACAAAAGGTGGCTGCCACGTAGGGCTGGTGGAGAGGGGGATCGAGGCGCACGAGGGGGGAGAGGTCCCTACATGACGTCAGCAAAACGCTTCCTTTCGTCGTCAAGGTCATCAGAGCTCCCGCCGTGGTCTGACACATGCGTTCCAGACGGGTGTTCAAGGTGCTGCCTTCGTTGTCGAGGTGGTGACCACTGCTGCTGTTGTTGTCATGGTCACCGTTGCTGTGGTGGCTCATGAACTGCTGCATGAGCATTTCGTCGTCAGGAACGTCTTCTTCGTCGTTAAGGATGGCCTGGTGCAGGAGCTGGGAGGGTAAGAGAGTGGTCGAGACAAAGGCCTCGCTGAAGGACTTGCTCATGAGAGGCTGCTCGGACACGAAGTGAGGGTGTTGATGGGTGATGAGGTAGGTGAGGATCCAACTCCTGGCGCCCTCTGAGGCCCTCTTATGCTTGCCCTTGGAGCACTTGGCACCTTGTGAGGTGACCACCACGAGAATGAAGTTGTCATCGGTGTGCAAAATGTGCGTGATACATGCATGTCTGCTCTGCACCTCGTCTGGTAGCTTGATGGCCTGCACCAGCAGCCTGTTGTGCCTGTTGTACGGCTGCTCCTTGTGCGAGTCCTTGCTGAAGATGCCCGAGTCCACAGTCTTGAAGTTGCTGTTGTTGACGTTGTTGCCGCCGTTTAGATTGTTGTTGTTGTTGATGTTGTTGTAGAGAATGTCATTTTGAAGATGATGGTCTTTGTGATTGTTGAAGGAGTTGTAGCTGATTCCTTCAAAGATTTCCTCTCCAAAGGGCGCCGACTCGATCGCCTTGGCAGGTTCTTTGAGTGAGGCTAAGGGAGCCTTGGTGGCTGAGGGGTGCGTGGCGGAGGCGCCCTGGACGTCACTGGACGCGTCATAGTGCTTGTGCAGCTTGATGTTGGAAGGAAACGTGACGCCGATGATCTTGACGTCATTTTCGTCATCGTCGTCGTCGTCCTCATTTTCGGGAAAGTAGTCCAGAGCGGCCTTGAATGAGTTGGAGAGGAAGCAGGTGAGCTCGGAAGATTGCGGGTCAAGGTTGCTGTTGTTGTGGTTGCTGACCGGTGAAGCTGCCTTGTTGATGGTGTTGAGAGGCAAAGATACATGAGAATTTTTAACGTTGTTATTGTTGTTGTTGCGGCTTTTGGTTAGGTCGTACACCATAAGACACAGGTAACTCTTCTCCCTGCTGCGTTAAATGACGTAATGTATGAGTCACGTGTCAACAACGTAATCAAATGTGAGAATGGTAATTCAAGTGATTCAGGCTACATAACAAACACATCTGCATCTTTCACGTCACGAGTGGAAAGGTGGATCATCAGCACTGACACATGAGAAAACAAAGTCCTCAACTACTTAGCCTACTAGCAGAACAATAACAAAAACATAAACGACAACAATAACAACAACAACAACAACAACAACAATAAGAAAAACTTCAACAACACCATCATAAATGAAAAAAATATATATTAACGTTTTTACAGCATGGCATAGAGTTGAAGAGGTATTATGACAACGTTTGTAACCTCTTAGCAGACGAATCTTTGGCAGCCGATGGAACGTATTTGGACTCAGTGCTGGAGCCCATGGAAGAAGGAGTAGTGAAAGTAGCGGTGGCAGAAGTGGTGGTAGTAGTGGAAGTGGTTGAAGAAGTAGTAGTAGTAATAGTGATAGTAGTGGCGACAGTAGTGTTATAAGTAGTTGCAGAATCCGTAGCTGAAGTGACAGCCGTATTGAGGGGAGTAGCGAAAGGTTTAGTGGTAGCAGGGAATTCATTGATGAGTTCTTTATAGGAGATGGTGGAAGAGGAAGAAGAAGAAGAGGATGAGAACTCTTCGGCAAGAACATCGGTATCTTCCATGGCCTCTTTGTTGGCCCCCTTGTGAACCTCTTTGGCCTCAGAGGCAGTAAAAAGGTAGACGGTGTGAGGGGTGGTGGAAGGGTTGTCGACACTCGAGAGGGATCCCCCTTGCTTCTTGAACACCTCAGTGAGTTGCTCGTTGCGCTTGTTTAGCAGCTTGACACCCTCGTCGCCACCCACCCCTCCAATCCCCCTTTCAGCCATTTCCCCAACCCCACCAACTCTTTCCAGCCCCTCTTCCTCTTTCTCCATAGCCATGTTGGTGGCCTTGGCATCACCGGCGGCAGTGGTAGCAGTGGCGGTAGTGGCAGCAGTAGCAGCAGTGGCAGTAGTGGTAGCAATGGCAGGTTCCCTGTTGGTGTCATCGTGGGTCCTCTTCTTGGACGTCTTGTAGTACTTCAAGCAAGCACCTACGATCAAGTACTGTCTCACTGAAGAGGTTGAAGAAGAAAAAGATGGTGGTGGTGGTGGCGCTGATGATGGTGCCACCGAAGACGGCTGGGACGACGCTGCGGCTGTGTGGTGGCTGCTGGTGTCATTGGTGTGTGGCTGGAGCTTGCTCGAGGTGGATAGTAGGCACAGAGCCTGACTGTGGCAGTTGTCCCTCGAGAATTCTGCAGAAGGCGTCAGGCAGGCATGTAATAACAACAACAAAAAACAAAACAAAACAAAGAATGAATAACTAAAAAAGAATAAATAAATAACAAATAATAAATAAATAATAATAATGAATAAAAAATAGATAAATAATAATAATAAATAAATAATAATAATGAATAAAAAATAAATAATAGATAGCACTGAGATATAATATGAATAGTGACACAGTTCATGCTAGCCTGACAGCCTAGTAAATAGCGCGAGAACAGGAAAACAATATATACAAAACTGATACCAATAATGATGATGAGGATGAGAATGATGGCAATGATGATTAATAAAAACAAAAATAATATAATTAATAAAAAAATAAAAAAATAAAAATATTGATGATGTTCATATAAATATGAATAGAAATAACAAGGGAGAGATGGATTGGAAGGGCACCAACTGATGTTCTTTCTTTTGTGGTGGGAGAGGAGGGCGGTGGTGATGAGGGAGTCGTTGGGGTCGATGAAGAACTCCATGCTTTTCTGTGGAAGGTATGGAAGGTTGTAGAAAGTTGTGGAATGTTGTAGAATGTTGTAAAAGGTTGCAGAATGTTGTAGAATGTTGTAAAAGGTTGCAGAATGTTGTAGAATGTTGTGGAATGTAGTGGAAGCTTTTTGAAAGGCCTCAAAACGTCGTGAAAAGTAGCAAAAAGTTGTAGAAGGTTGTAAAATGTTGTGAAAAGTTGTAAAATGGTTCTAGAAAGTTTCAAAAAACCCATCGACTCCTACAACACTCACAAAAACTCCTACCAACCCTTCACCCCTCCTACAACGGCCAATAAACACCACTTTTCCATGTCGAACCCTGAGGAAGGTGTGACAGTCCCACAGCACAATGAGGTTGTTGTGCGAAATGGTGGCAATGAGGCGGTCTGAGGAGGTGGTGCTGATACCTGAGATCTGTGGCGGTTGTGGTGGGTGATGTTGATTGCGGTTTGAGTGAATGAAAGGTGGATGAGTGATGATGGGTGGAAAATGGGTGATGATAGATGGATGAGTGATGATGGGTGGAAAATGGGTGATTGAAGGGTGAGAGATTAAGTGGTAAGTGAAGTTGCTTGAATAGTGGTAGGATAAATGTTTGATTGATGGGTCATTTGAATGTAGTGGAATGACTCAGCACGAACATTACAAACATATACTCTATTTTTAATTTTTCACAATAGTTTTAATAATGGGATGTTTTGAGTGGCCTCGAAACTCTACAGGGTTAATGCCACTATAATAATATTCATGCTTGTATTGTATTGTATTGCATATCAGTCTTTGCTGATACATACGCACCTGAAACATTGAAATATAATTTAAAAGATTTGCATATCATTTGAAACCCATCATAACCGTCCTCACTCGAACCTGACTGAACGCCGAGTGCAGTTGAGCGGGTTCTGTGGCGTGAGTGGCTGTGGGAAGAAGGAATGAATCAAAAGAATTGGAAATATCGGGATACATCTCTTTAGTACTTCTCTCATCATCAGTATTTGATTAATAGAACTATGTGTGAATGAGATTCGAGAAAGTCCCCTTATTATTATTATTATTATTATTATTATTATTATTATTATTATTATTATTATTATTATTATCATACTCATAATCTTCATCATTATCCTCATAGTTACTGATATTGTGATAAAGGACTGACCAGCGATGGGCACGTTGCTGGTGTACTCTCCCTTGGCGAAGGGACATGAGGGTGAGTGTCTTTCGTGCTCTGACCTGTTGGAGGTGATGCTAATGATGATATCATACATACATACATACATACATACATACATACATACATACATACATACATACATACATACATACATACATACATACATACATACATACATACATACATATATACATACATACATACATACATACATACATACATACATAAATACATACATACATACACACACACACACACACACACACACACACACACACACACACACACACACACACACACACACACACACACACACAAACACACACACACAAACACACACACAAACACGCACACACACACACACGCACACACACAAACACACACACGCACACACACACACAAACACACACACACACACACACACCAGGGCTCATCATTGGCCTCCCAGTAAATGAGGGAAACATTGCAAGCAAAGCACATGGCTCGGTCGTCGCCCTGGGAGAGGCTTGGGTTGGTGGGATTGAAGTAGAAGCCAGCCTGACACATGGGCTTTGGGAGGGCCCACCTGGTGTGGGAGGTGGGTTGGTGGTGTGAAGAAAGGAGGCTCATGGGTTTGAGGGGATTGGTGTGAAAGAAAGAGAAGGTGGGTTGGTCTGAAGGAAGAGTGTGGTTTGAAGGAGAAGGAAGGATGGGTAGGTGGGTGTGATGTTGTTGAAAAGTGGATGTTGGTGGAAGAGTGAGTGAGTGGGTGGGTGGCTTGGAGCGTTTTTGATGGTTCCTCCAGGCACTGGAACAGGTAGTATCCACCGTTCTTGAGGCTACATGAAAGCATCGGTGAACAAGGGCAACAAACTTGTGGTCGAGGTGAGGCCAGTGCTTGAAGGTCTCCAGCCTGGCACACTCATTGTGCATCACTGCCTTGTCTACCGGGTCCTGATGGTGGTGAGGTGGCGTTGAGGTTGTGGTGAAGTGGCGTTGTGGTTGTAGTGGGATGGCGTTCTGGTGAGGTGGCGTTGTGGTTTTGTTGTTGACGTCATTGGCTTTGATGAAGGCGTTGTTGTTGGTGTAAACGTTGATTTTGGCGTTATTTTAGATAGTGAAAATTATTTTCAAAGATTCATTTTTGATGTTTTCATTTAAGATGTTGTCATTATTGACTTTATTGCTATTACTGCTATTATTATTGATGCTATTATTAGCGCTATTATAGACTTTGAAGCAATCATTACTGAAGCCTCAATTGTCCATCCTATCACTGTCACTGTGCATAACAAATGAAGAAGCTTTTAAAGATGTGTTGCTCATGAAACGAACGCAATCAGCGCTATACAAATGCTTGGATTAGATTGGATGCTGCTTCAACGTAGTAACGAGGTACATCAACATGGGTTAACGCCACTATATGGAGAAAATTCATATTTTTTTGGTATTCGTACTCAAGAACAAGACACCTTGGGCTGTTGCAGTTGGTTGGTGGGCTGGAGGAGGGTGAGTTGGTCGACCAGGCAAGAGAGGATGGGATGACCAGGCAGATTGGTGGCTGTGGAGAAGAAAAGATGGTTTTTCTGATGAAAATAAAAAATTATTATTATGAGAATAAAAATAATAATAATCACCATCATAATATAAATTTAAAAAAAAACTGAAAAAAAAAGTTATTATTATTGTGATTAACCTTGCCCAACCACCCACCCACCTGTCTGCTTGAGTAGCAGCAACAGGTGCGAAAGGAGCTTGTACATGTAGTTGTGGTTTCCCTTCAGAAGGACTGTCACCCACTTCGTTGTGTGGTGTGGAGTGGAGTGGTGAGATATGGTATGGTAGGGTGTGGTATGGTGGTAAGGTATGGTATGGTGGTGGAGTGTGATATGGTGGTGGAGTGTGATATTGTATGGTGTATTTTGGTGAGGTGGCGTAATAAAAGTGTGGTGTGGCGGTTATCAGCAGTTTCATCGAAAAATTGATCAACACAATCCGGCACCTTGAAGTCCACCAGCATTTCTCCAAACTACACTTTTACCTCAATCCCTTCAAAGCACAACCTCACTGCCAATAACGTCATCACCAAACCACAACCTCACCGCCACCCCTCGAAACCTTATTCTTGTTCTTCTCTGCCTCCAGTTTGACAGCACAGATGGAGGTTTGCAGTTGTTGCAAAAAAGACTTGAAGTGTTCCTCCTCCGTCGCCTCAGTGCAGCTCGTCAGTGCCTCGTGCAGCTGTATTGCCTGGTGGAGTTGTAGTGATGGGTGGAGTTGTGGCAGTGGTTTTAAAAAAGTGTGGGAGCTGGAAAAAATTTTGGTGGTGCAAATTGTATTGCCTGTTGAAGCAAGTGGTTATGATGGTGAAGAGTTGTGGTGGTAGAAAAAATTGGTAGTAGAAGCAGTTTTAGGAAAAATAATTATGGTTATTGGGAGACGACTAGTTTGATTTAGTAATGAATTAACTAGATTGAGTTTGTCATGATGGTCCATTGGGATACATGGTTTGGTGGTGGGTTAAAAAGGATAGCTAAAAATAATTTTCAAACAAACAAATTAGCATAATGGAAGAATAAATTACAGCACTAACATCATTGAGGGAAAGTTCCAGAGTGACTTGGTCATCTGCAAAGTTGATTGGTTGTTGGAAGACATTGTCGAGGAAAAGAAGGCCATTGAGGTGCTTGCGCAAGGAAAAGACACCCTGGTTGGTGGTTACCAGACGCTCCAATGATGGCACATACTCCATTTTTACTGACCCTTCTGTTATAAGAAATGGAAAAAAAGAAAAATGCAACATTTTTTTTATTGAATTTCAAAAATTTATACTCAATTTTATGTAGTAGTAATGCTTGATAAATATACGCTAAAACATGAAAGAATTTAAACATTTATTTGACTAATCAGTTATGAATCAGCAAATTTTACCATTGAAAGTCACAGATTTGCAGACATTGCTTGACAAAAGATCCAGCACATAGAGGTTAGATTGACTAGTCAGAACCAAAAGTACATTGAGAAGGGGGTGGTAAGTGATATTCTGCACAATTTCGCTTTTTCCTACATTTAAAGAATGACAAGATTCCTCAACTAAAGTCCAATTTAACAACCCTTTATCTTTTTCTCCACGAGTTTTTTCCATAATCCCTGAAAAGATCAATTCAACAAGGTATGATACAAAAGTAAATGCAAAAAATAACTTTATTAAATGGCTAAAGTTAGCAGCAGAATGATATCATTTAACGCCTTGGTTGAGGGTTTCCGCATGCGGGTTTTAAATTAGATGCGCACGATGTGTGGTATAAACACTCTGAACCCACCGGATGTCAACGAAGGATTACAACATTTAATTTTTTAATTGAAAGTATACTAATATTTTATAGAAAGCAAAATACAACAGGGAAGTACTTGAGATATTTGTATAAAGAATGATTAGACTAAATGAAGATATACTTTCATATAAATTTTCCAAACGATTTAAAGCGTTACATTTTAACACGACACTTTTGAAGAAAACAATTTTATTTGAAAAAACAATCAAAAGAAATTTCACGATTTATTAGTTGATATTTTTATTTTTATTTATTTCGTCAGTAATTAATTCTGCTTCATCTTTGGCTTTGGTTCTGTAACAAAATGACAAATTATAAACCTAAGAAAATTTATTTGCAAAAAACATTAAAAATTCTAATTCACAAAAAAACGAATATAATATTTTTATTTTACATTTCAGTGAAAAATATAAAAAAATGGCATAGAGCAACAAACTCTGGTTCTGTAGGGTCTTCGGGTAGGGACGGTTTTACAAAGAAAGGCACTTTTCCTCTCTGAAAGTCATTCAAAACCATTCGAGCTGCAGTTCCTATGTCAGGTTTTCCTCCCTGAATTAAAACAAAGTCATTATAAAATAATCATAAATGTAGTATATCATAATTAATTTCAATTTCCTAAATGCTTGGTTTTTTTTAGTTTCACCTTCCTTTTACCCACCTTTGCGTTTTTATGGTTTCTATTAAGTATGTTTGTGATGAATAAACACTTTTTGTACTGTGGTTGCTTCTATGGAGCTCCCACCCATTCATACATCCTCTAAATCTCTACTCCAAAAAACTTTCTGTACATAAAGCGGTTGAAACCATTTTTCACACAGCTCATAGCAAGAAGCTATTTAACATTATGTAATTCACGCTATACTAGCTTTTTTTATAAGATTTAATTGAAAATATGAGTAAAAGCCTATTAGTGATATTGTGAACGGATTTATACGATAAATAAATTAACTAATAGAACGTTATATTTGGGCCATCTATCGTATGAAACTAAATCGACAGATTTGAATCGAAATATCGTATACGAAAAAATATTATAATTACTCCAAATTGATACGAACAACTCTCAATAATGCACTTAATGTGGTAATGGGAACCAATTTGAAGCTAACCTTGAGCAGTCTTCCAGATCTGATCGCCATTTTTTCAAGAAAATCTGCATCATCCTCGTAGTCTTCAACTCCATATCTTTGTGAAAAGAAAAAATGAAGTGTCTTAACTTTGTTGACAATTTTTTAAAATTTTGAAAGTTTCAATTACGTTTTGAGAATGGCGGGCTTTCCAGCCTTCTGCAGCACTGCATGGATGTAGTCCTCCGGGTCTTGCACATATTCCACACGCACCTGGAACAGCCATTTCGAAGATTTCATTCTAAATTCTCACCTGAGAACAACCAACCCCAATATTTAGTTATAACAATTCACACCATTATCAATTCCAATAAGTCTATTATGTATTCATAATAATCCTTACCATTATCAATTTAAATACAACCCGTCTCCCAAAACTCCAACCCTCCCCCTCACCACGCCCTTGAGGATCTTATCAAGGGGAGAGTTGCCGACGGGGTAGACGACGCCAGGACAGTCTATCAGGTAGATCTTTTTTGTCAGAGTCACATACTGCCAAACCTTCGATCGTCCAGTGTGGAGTAGGAAGTTTGGGTGAATTAACGTGCAGTTAAGAGGATGACTACTTAACGTGCAATATGGAGAATGGGCGATCTAATGTGAGGTATGAGAAAAAGGTGATTTTATGAAGGCAACAAAAGAAGAATGGTCGTGTGTTGAAACGAATGAAGCTGAAATGCGCATTCATTTTCCACGCCTAGGCATGCGTTGATTTCAAATGATAAATATTACCTTGGTTTCCCCCGCGATCGGAGCAACATTGCACACATTCTTGTCCCTGATTGGTTGAGGTAGTCAATGGTGACATACTTGCGTAGTAAGAAGGAATTTAATTTAGAAACAAAAAAAAAAGACGCGATTTCACTTTTAAATTAATTATTTTATGAAAATTTTAAAAATTGAAACAGCTATAACACCAAAATCAAACTGTCACTAAGAGATAGACGAGAATGTTGAGTGGTTGTCTCACTGAGAGTACTTCTCAGCGTTGCTCAGTTCATGACACAATGGTACATTTAAAAACCGTTACCTTTTTATTCATTTATTTATTTATTCATTTTTCCATCAACTTACAAATTTATTTGTCTATTAATTTATTTATTATTAATTAATTAATTTTTAAATTTATATATTAATTAATTATACCTGAGCGTGTTGATGACGGAACTTTTGCCGACGTTAGGATAGCCTATGAATCCAACACTGATTTGCTTCTTGTCCTTGTGCAACTGTAGAGATGATGGTGGTGGTGATGATGATGATGATGATGATGATGATGATGATGATGATGATGATGATAATGATGATGATGATGATGATGATGAAAATAAGGATGATGGGGGTGATGAGATTGGTAATGATTCATGAGAATAATTATTGGAACAAAAATAACCAAGTATGACAAAAAAAAGAAAAACAAGATTCATTTTAAAGAAATTCAATTTTTTTTAAATTATGAAAAAAAAACGATAAAAACTAATAAATAAATAAAAGATGACAAAACAAAATGGAAAGAAAGAAGCGCTTACGATCGTGAACTGCCTGAGGAGTTGGATAAGGTCTTGTCTGCCGAAGGACTTCTTGATGTCCGCCTTGAAAGCCATCGTGGGCACCTCTTTTGACAACAACGCCACCCAGCGTTTCTGTGGGAGGGTGGTTGTCAAAAAGTGGGTGGTTGTCAAGGAGTGGGTGGTTGTCAAGGAGAGAATGGTTGTCAAAAAGTGGGTGGTTGTTGGGGAAGTATATGGATGGGTAGAAGTGATGTGAAGTTTTAAAGTTGAACTAAAAAACAAAAGTATGAAAATTTTGCGGTCATAACAATGTAAGCTACTTTCAATAGAAAATAAATGAACACAACATCACAAGGAGGTTCAACAGAGGCGACACAAGCATGCAATCCTCACAATGGCCCAAGTGGGCACAAGGTCACACTTGTTGAGCACCAAGATGAGGTGCTTGTGTGGCTTCTCTTTCCGTAGGTACTCCTCAATCTGCTTCGACCGCGTCCCCTCAGGGTCTCTGGCGTCCACTATCTGCGCTACCACATCAGACGAGTCTATTACCTGCCAGGCAGTGGTGGGGTAATATGAGAAAAGAAAGGAAAAAAAGAAAAATAAGGCAGAAGAAAGATAAAGAAGTGAAAAGAAGAATAAAAGCAAGAGAAGAAATGAAAAAGAAAGAGGAGTGTGGGAAAGGGGTGAGAAAGTTTAAGAAAACGAAGAAAGAAGCAGAGAAGATTCAAAGTGTGTTTGTGGAAGTGATTTTGTTGTTGAGAAAAAAATCTTCATTAATGGAGACTCACCATTAAACGCAACATTAATACGAAAACTGAGTTTTAAAAATGCTTAAATAACAATTTGAGTGACAAAAAAGAAATTATGAAAAATATAAGAACAAAAACGTTGAGTAGTAAAATGATTGGAAGTTGATAAAAAAAAGGAATGAATGACGTGATAGAAATAAAAATAAAACGAATTAATGATTTGATGAAAAAAATAGCAAAAACATGATAATAATAAAGATAGACTCATTTCCTCAAGTGGAGGATGTTGCTGGAAGGAGGAGAAAAAGATACCTTGTATAGTTCTCCCCAGACCCTTTTGGACTGGCCGGCCTTGAAGACCATCTCAGGGTTGTCGTCCCGAATGCCCTCGTCCTCTCTCACCAGGTTGCTGTCCTTCTCCTCGTCGTATGTCTGCTCCTTGTCTTCCGCACTCTTGGCTAGGCTCTGCAGGGGAAGCAAAGAGTTAATGGGTGGGTGGATTGGTTGGTTTGTGTGGATGAAGTATGTGGTAGAAGGTGGTAGAAGGTTGGTGCAGAAGGAGAAAGGATATGGTTTTATTAAAAATAAGAACATAGAAAAGAGTATCAGTAGGTTATAAGATTGATGTAAGTTGGGTATAGGAAGGAGGTTATGGGTGTGCATGGGTGTAGATGAAGTATGGAGTGGAAAAGGGGTAGAAGATTGATGGATGGATTGGAACGAAAGAAAAAACAAAAAAACAATGTAGGTGCTAGAAGGTAGATGAATGAATAAAGAAAACATACAAAGCAGAAAAATAAATTAAGAGGTAGAGTTGTTGATGAGAAACACAACCAGACTGCACCAGACCTCCATGTCTTCAGCATTGAAACGGGGCCTCTTGCGTTGTGCCTTGGCTCCAAAGGTGCTTTCAAAGCTCTGTGTGTCCAAGATGCTCCTGCCCTTGCCTCCCTAGTGAGTGAACATCAATCAGAAAGCGTTTGGTTGTGAGAAAACATTGATAACGTTGAAAGAAAAATGTCACCAAATAAATTTGCATACCTTACAGAATTTCATTAACCGATGAATAAAAAAATAATTCTAAAAAATTAATGTTGATGTTTCTGGCCATTTAAAGTGTTGATACAAAAACAATTATTGACTGACCAGTGACTTTTCATTAAGAAGTGTGATAGGGAGTTTGGTGGGTCTGAGAACAACTTGGTAAGGATCCTTACGAACCTTCTTCATTTCATCTTGAAAGGTCTGCAGTGCATTCTGACTGATCAGACGAGTGTTGCCTTGACAGAAAAGTGTAGAAACGAAATTATTAGATGAAATAAACAAAACCAAGGTGAAACTGATGTCACTAAATCACTCTCACACAAAATTTTTTGGGTAATAGGATGAAATAGTTGTAGAACAAATTGATAAGTAAATACTGATTCACTAACAATATGAGGATGAACATGAAAAAACTTTGTGTGTTATTAGTCACTGACTTACCAAACCATTTTCTGTTTGGTTCAACTCTGGCTGATGTACCGGAAGAAAGTTTGGCTTGGAAAGGAGCTGCTTTCACAATTTGTCCTCGACTATTTCTGTGTGATTATAGGAACAAAATTAAAATCTTGATAACATAATTTCATCACACAGCAGATTATTACCTGACTGGTTTGAATTTCTTGTACATTTGAAGCCTATTTATAGTCGCTCTGGTCCTCATGTTTTGTGCCTTGCCATCTTTCACCACTCTATCTGAGTTCAGTGAAAACATTTTTAATCACTTTATTTGTAATTTTTTCATTCAAAAAAATGCTCAACTTACCTGGGTTGGTGCTGCTTGTGGACTTGTTGATACGATTTCCTTTTGAAGCCCTCTGTTTTTGAGAGCCTTCTTTTTCATTTTTAGCCATAAATGATTTTAATATTAAATTAAAATTAACTTTCTTGAATTTTATACGTATACAGGATCCTGTAAAGATTTTACGTATCGTAGAAACTCGTGTTCCCTATTTATAAGGTTTTAAAAGTAGATTGAAAATAACCAGCGCTACTTAGTGCAAAAGATAATTTGCATCATTCACTCATCCCAGTTTCATTTCTTCAAATAAATTTTTTGAAACTTCCTCTAAAATTTTTAGTCTTGTCTTTTTTCTTCAAAGAAGTAAATTTCAAATCCACATTCTTTTCGTGCATCGGCAATTCTAGCGTTTTTTTTCCTTTTGTTTTGTTCAAAATTCTGGGAATCGTTTGTAAAGGCATTCACCCACATTCTTTTCGTAACAAGTTTTTAGTCACTCACATAGAGTATTCACTTTTTTCAATCCTAATCTTTGATCTCTTACCCTGTCGTTTTCAACGTCATACATATACCCCAACATGGGCCTCATAATTCTTTTTATTAATGGGCCATATTTCTTGTCATATATTATTAGTAAATGTGTCATCTTTTAAAAAAAGTATAAAATAATATAATGATTAAATTCAAATTTTAGTTTAACTTTTTCATAATCTGACTAACAAAACGACTTTTCTGAACACCATTGAATTTGTATAATACCAAAGTGTATTGAATTATAAATCTGAAATGTTAACTAAGCGTAATAATCTATTTGAAAATCGCCTTTAATAAACGCCGAAAGCACGCAAAATATACAGTTTAAATGACCACAAGGATGATTAACTAAAGGAGGGATGACACACCAATGAACCAATAGCTAAAGGGACTGGTACTCGGAGAAATACAAGCGAAAAAGTTGTTTGTGGTGATAGGTAATGACTCCTACGACAATGTTGTGGCGAGCAGCAGTTGTTTTTGGAAGATAAATAAAAATGATGTATAAGTTGTTCGGTACTGTTGCGAAATTAACCAGTGCTTGAAAACAAGTGATCGAGAAAGTTAAACCATTGTCAGTGTCTGGAACACAATAACTTTTCAACTAAGCATTCTTCGAGTACTTGTACGAAATCTTTCATAATGGAGAGCATCTTATTCAATAAAGTTGTTGCGAGTATGAGTCTTGAATGAACAACCAAATACAGTAATCAAAATATGACGATGAATTGACACTTGTAAATGTTCAAAAAGATAATCACAAATTCACCTGCGCACATACAAAACCACACACAAACGTACATACAGATACAGACGCACACACAAACACACACGTGCAGACGTACACGCACGAAAAAGCTTCAGGCATTCAGAATGAAAAGCCAATCACGAGATGAACGATTTGTAGTTCCAGGGGCGTTAGTGCAGTAGAATACGCTACGTCTAGGTCGACAATAATTAATTGTTGCAATAATTAACTAGAAATGCTGTTGGTGATGAAAAAGACGAAAGTATTGATGATGAAAACTAGATGGAAGAAAAGAAAAAAAAAGAAAAAAATGGCGATGATGATGCTGATGACAGAGGAAGAATAAATTAACAACGCGAGTTCAAAAGACTGAAGAGGTGGATGAGTTGAGAGGTTGTTTGGAGTGATGTATGGATGGAACACCGTGCATTTCAATAAGCGAAAAACAAGTAGGATGAGCATAAGGTAATAATGAAATGTGACAAAAAAATAATAAAATAATGATATAAATAAAAATAATAGCGATAATCATAATTAAAAAAATAAAAACATAGTATCAGAAAAATTGAAAATTGCGAGAAATAAATAGGTGAGGGAAACGAGTAAAGAAAGAAGAATAGAATGAATGAAGAGAGGGAAGAAGGAGAGATCAGAGCTCCATCATGTGAGTCTCATCCTCCGAGAAGTCAGAGAGTGAGCTCTCAGGAGAAGACCGGTCCGTCTCACTCAGACGCAAGGCGTCTTCTGTGGCAAAGCGTTGTACATATTCTGGCAGAGGGTGGTTGTGATGGTAGGTATTCCTAATGGTGTATTGTATGGATGAGATAAATTTAAATATTTAACTAACAAATTTAGATGTTGTTTCAATTGAAAATAAAATCGCCAGCAAAGCACCTTGAACTTTTTTATTGTATTCCTCTGGCCGGTGGAGGTAGAGGGCTGCAGCGCTTCCATTGAGAGGGTCGGTGGGGTTCGGGTAGGTGAGCAGTTGTGGCAGAAATGACTCGAAAATGTTTGATAAATCTGGAAGTTAGGTTGTTATATTATGATTATGTTTGTAAATGATGGAAACTTTCTCGAGATTTTATGCAAATTAATTAGGAATCATTTGACTGAAGCGCAAATCAAATGAAATCACAGAACATTCACCATATAGGGCTGTCCATGCTTGGTTTATCACATCAAGGCAGACTGTACCTGAGCTGTTTGGAGCATTTAGAATGACTGATACATTCAAGTTGAACAGATCTTTTTGAAAACTTGAAACAATTAAATTTTTGAGAATTTCAATGAATAAACTCAAATTAATTTAAAAAAATGTATAACTCACACTTCATCAACGTTGGGATGAAATATCTTGTTCATGAAACCTTCAATAGAAACAGTTGGCAGTGTGAAAAATGGAATTTACGAAAAATATCTCTAAACTTTCAACTAGTTTGTGTTTTTATTCTAGTTATACTTTGAAATAAATTGAAAAAAACTATAAAAAACGAATAACTGAATATTTCGTCAAACAAAGGGAAAAATATGAACCTATAGAAGGTGATTTGAAGGGATATCTTTCTGGCAAGTCCACTCTGACTTTCCACACACCTCCCTCGTATGGGGCTATGGTTTGCGAACAGAAGATTGAATTTTATATCAAATTGAATGCTTATTAAAATTTAATGCTACGGCTCAAAAATTTTCTAAAAAATTCTCAAAGCAATTCTTACTTTCTGCAGGACCGTAAAACTTGACCACGAATTCATGAAGGCCTCCCAGCAGGGTCACTTCGTGCTTACTCTCAATCCTGCGTTCGTTGTATTTTTTATGGTTCGAGAATAATTGATAGTTGAAACTTTATATAATTTTAAATTATGTATTAGATATACTAAGCTTGTAAGCCGTAGCACACTCATTGAAATATGGGATTTATGGACTGAAAAATAAAAAACAAAGCTTTAAAAATTAATTTCCAGTTATTTTTACAATTTGACAACGTCAGTATCCATTCTCCTTTTTCCTGGACTCGGGGAGGACATTGTAGCAAATAAATTACGTCTGAAAAGATTAAATTCAAATCGAGTTTTGGCAAATTAAATAACTCTGGTTGAGCCCTATCTTGTTTATTTCTTACGACTTTTCTAAATATACCATCCAATCATGTAAATCTAAAATTTTGCTGCGCGTAATTTTTAAAAACATTAATAAGACGTAGTTTGTGCTTTGTATATTTTAAAAAAATTCTATCTCATAATTAATTTTGAGACTTTAATTGTTTAATGTCAAAAATGCAAAAACCATACAAAAAAACCTTGATTTTAACCACTGAATAGTCGACATTTTCAGACAAAGAAATCAGTTTTCAAATCAAACGAAACAAAATTACTACAATCCTTTCGAAACCAAATAAGGCTGATATAGGTGGCCAAGCTTTAAAGCACAATGACACTGAAACTTAAATCCAAATAGGGAAAATATAAAACATAATTTTAAGGTTGAAGTCCAGCCTGATGAAATGATGAAAACAGTTCAAAAGTGGGCTAGCATAATTTTGACGGATTTATCTAAAAAATAGTCGTTTTCATGTTCTATTTTCACATTGTTCCACAGTTTCAGGTTGCCTTTGTGGAAAAATAAATAAATTTAATTGATACAATCAGCGTACTAAATCTCTAATGGGTTCATAAAAGCTACCATTCAAACCAAGTTTCTTCAAACGCATTAGATCATAAGCCACTAGTAATCTGCATCATGATATATTCTACCGTGCCATCAAAACAAGGATGTATATATATATATATTAACTTAAAGCAATTATATATACTGATAGGATATAATTCATAATTATAATAAATAATAAAAAAATAATAATCTTTTTAATTTAAAAAAAATAAGTTTAATTGTAATTATATTAAGACAAAACAATCTAATCAAGAAATGTGTATTGCGCCCTCCAGCCTTATGTTCAAAGGTGCTGCCATGGAAACGCAAACGAGCGTCTAGGGTTCCCACCAGAGGCGGCGTTGGAAGACTTGAGGTTGAGGGCCCACTGAGAGGGCTCCAAGTTCACCGATGGAGGCAGGTACATCTCGATGGGACGCTCGAACACCAGGCCTGTGGGTCCACACATCACCAGCGGAGACAAGGGAGTTTCTCCTAGCGTTGGAGGATCGTTGTTGTGGTAGTTCTAAAAATATTCAATAGGAATATTTGAACATGTATGAAAACCACTATGAAAAATCTTTAATATAACTCTGTCTGCATATTTTTGAAAGAGAGCTGAAGTGGTGGTAGGTGTTTCATGTTGGCAGCGGTGGTGTGATAGGGGTGGAGGTTGTTGAATCGGTGGGGCTCGAAAGATGTTTTTTGATAAGTCATAATCTTTATATTATTTTTCAATTTATTAAATTCCGTTTTTCTGTCAAAACTAATCTCATCAAAGTATTAATTTCATAAAACGCAGTTTTAAATAATTCGAAAACGCCCCAAACAGTTTCGCTTGCTTTCGAGTGAACAGCTGACCACTTGGGTTTAAAATCACAACTTCAGCACATTTGATAGCTTAGCCAGGAATTGAACCCTGGACTTTAAGATTGACTGCGTAGTTCATTATCCACCAGGTCAGACAGGGTTTGTGATTTTCCGATGTAAATTCTGGCAGCTTCTTATAGTTAGAACACATTTAAAATCCTAAAAAAGTAACGTACAAAAACTCAATGTAAATCTTCTCAATTTCCTTTTTCCCTTCCAATCAGAACTTTGCACATTCGAGACTTGTCAGCCATACTAAGATAGAGTCCTGCTTCATTCACTGTTCTTCCAGCTCAGTCTTTCAAGTTGATGTCATACACGTTTTTTTTTGAAGAGGTTCGAACAACAAGCTGATCTTTGCTCCATCGAATTAGATGAGACGGAGTATATTGGATTGGATCGGGCATATGAGATAAAAGCAAGGATATTCACTTAGATTAGAACATTTGATTCGAGTAAGTACATTGGCTCGGATTCAGTTAAACATGGGAGTAGTAACTTAGATTATATTGAGATTTATATTAGATTTGCTTAAGGTTAAGTTTATAAGATGGATACAGGATTGATTAGACTGCATGGAACACAGTTGCGATGAGACTAGTCTCATTGAAATAACTATTTTCTTGAAAAGTCTGAAAAGTCTAGCTTGTCTGAAAAGTCTAGCTCGTCTGAAAGTCTAGCTTGTCTGAAAAGTCTAGCTTGTCTGAAAGTCTAGCTTGTCTGAAAAGTCTAGCTTGTCTGAAAGTCTAGCTTGTCTGAAAAGTCTAGCTTGTCTGAAAGTCTCTGTGACCACTCCTCCAGGCACCTCTGCCGGCCTCCAAGCCAGGCATGCGCTTGTGTTCTGTGCAGACTCGGAAGTACAACTCTTGCTTTAATCCTTCCGCTATTGCTCCTCTTGGTATCAACAGCTTGACACCTGGTTGTGTGTGTGTGTGTGTGTGTGTGTGTGTGTGTGTGTGTGTGTGTGTGTGTGTGTGTGTGTGTGTGTGTGTGTGTGTGTGTGTGTGTGTGTGTGTGTGTGTGTGCGCGAATTAAAAAATAGGATAAATAGAAAAATAGGACCAGCGCCACAGCGCTCTCTAGCGACCTGTTTCTTTGGACTCCAGAATGCCTCCGTTGCTGTCGAAAAGACCTCTGGCTTCCACCACTGCAGGCAGGCTGTGCAACAAGAGCAATGCATTCAGCAATGCTATCCATTCATCCATCCATACATTCAACTGGTCATCATTTTTCTTATAGTCTTCATTAGATCAAGTCCAGACATACGCTGGAAATGGTACAGAACACGGCGAACAATCGAAACATTTTCTCTTTTATTGAATTTTTTCTTCCATCCATTCATTCTTTCTTTCATTTTGATTTTTTAACCCTTCTTTCAATCATACCTCAGTCTATCCATTCACGCATTCACTCATTCTTCAAGTTACCAATTTTTTCTATTTCTTTTCGTATACTCATCCACTCATTTATCCACCCATCCATTCATCCATCTATTTATTCAGGCATTCTTCAAAATAATTATCTACACAACCTGTCGCCATACTCAGAATAACTCTTTGTTCTGGAAGCTTTTGTGTTGTTACCTTCGTGTTGTACGTCGTTGTGTTGTTGTTGTTGTTGCATGACGTTGTGTTGTTGTTGTTGTTGCATAGCGTTGTGTTGTTGTTGTTGCATGGCGTTGTGTTGTTTTTGTTGTTGTTGTTGCATAGCGTTGTGTTGTTGTTGTTGTTGCATGACGTTGTGTCGTTGTTGCTTGTGTTGCCAAGTGTTGTCTTGTTGCTGTTTGTTGAAGGATTTTATCTTGTCGGAGACTCCGTTATTGTTATTATTATTGTTGTTGTTGTTGTTGTTGGAAATGGTTGCGTTTGTATGTTTATTGGTGATAGTGTTGTTATTGCTATCCACGTTGCCGTTAACACATTCATTTTTGAAACTGTTGCTAACCTTAGTATTCTGAATTTTGTTGTTGTTAACATCCTTACTATCAATGTTGTTGTTGTTGTTGTTGTTGTCAATATTGTTGTTGTCAATGTTGTTGTTGTTAAAGTCGCAGTAGTTGAGATTGTTGAAGAGGACCTTGTTGAGAGAGATGGTGTGTGATGAGGATTCATGCATGGACTTGCGGAAGTTCTCATTGGACCTGCAATGGTTGTTGTTTTGTTTTTGGTGTGATGTTGTTGTGGTATTCAAGGGGTTGTTGGAAAGTTATAGTGGTTGTTTTGGTGTTGTAGTGGTTGTTGGGGTGTTGTAGTGGTTGTTTGGGTGTTGTAGTGGTTGTTTGGGTGTTGTAGTGGTTGTTTGGGTGTTGTAGTGGTTGTTGGGGTGTTGTAGTGGTTTTTGGGGTGTTGTAGTGGTTGTTGGGGTGTTGTAGTGGTTGTTGGGGTGTTGTAGTGGTTGTTGGGGTGTTGTAGTGGTTGTTGGGGTGTTGTAGTGGTTGTTGGGGTGTTGTAGTGGTTGTTGGGGTGTTGTAGTGGTTGTTGGGGTGTTGTAGTGGTTGTTGGGGTTTCGATATAATGTTTTTGGTTTATTGTAAATAAATGAACATTTTGAAAAACAAAAAGATGCTTAATGAAAAGATTGAGTGAATGGATGGAGAATGAAAGACGGAATGAATGAATGCAAATCAATGGATGAATAAACTCTACGGCCTCGAAACTTTACGGGGTTAATGCCACTATATTAGTATTTTTATTGTGTTGTATTGTATTGTATTGTATTGTATTTTATTGTATTGTATTGTATTGTATTGTATTTTATTGTATTGTATTGTATTGTATTGTATTGTATTGTATTATATTGTATTGTATTGCATTGTATTGTATTGTATTGTATTGTATTTTATTGTATTGTATTGTATTGTATTGTATTGTATTGTATTGTATTGTATTGTATTGTATTTGTATTGTATTGTATTGTATTATATTGTATTGTATTGTATTGTATTGTATTGTTTTGTATTGTATTAAAAGAATCACTTGAATCGCTGTCTGAAGGGGAATTCTGGGGTGAGTTTGAGAGGGAGGTTGGTGGGAGGAGAAGGGTGTTTGCTTGTATGCCTTTCAAGCTGTCTATCGAACGGTCTCCCATCACTCGGATGAACTGTTTTTTGTTGAATCTGTGCAGCTGCTTGGCAAGGTGGTTGATTGGTGGTAGTGGTGGCTGGCAGCCGAGATAATGGTTGTGGTGGTAATACTTGTGGCTTCGGTTGCTTAGGAGGGGGTGGCTGTTGGTAGAAGTGTTGTTTGGGCATGTGGTTGTTGTCCTGTAGTGGGTTGAAGGGTGGGTGCATGGCGTGAGAAAGAGACTGAGAGTATTCCTCTTGTGGAGTGCTTTGTTGTGGTGTTTGCATATAATGACGCTGTTGTTGATGTTGTTGTTGGTTTTGCTGCTGATTTTGTTGAAGTCGTTGTTGTTGTTGTTGCTGCTGATGTTGATGATGTTGATGTTGTTGAAATAGTTGTACTTGATGAAATGTCGACACGACTGGAGGTGACTTGGCTTTTCTCAAACAAGCCTCTGCACGAATTTTTTTTTTCATATTCGAGAGTGAAACTCAAAATCTTTTTAAATTGAAAAAAGTTTACTTAAATTTCAAACCTGTGGAGGGTACATCCCTGTGCAGACGACTATCTTCAGTGTAGCCATAGTAACCATCGAGAGAAGCTCGGTTGCTGGTATCATAAGAGGGTGTGTTGCTGAGGGTGTTGTCGTTGTATGCGTTGTTTTTGTGGCCGTTGTTGTTGTCGTAGTATTTGTTGTAGTAGTAAAAGTAGTCATAGTTGTTGTTGTTGTTGTTGTTGTTGTTGTCACTGTTGTAGTTGTTAGGATTGTGGAAGTTGTTGACAGCATGAGTCTCAAGATTGTTGTAATGTTCTTCAGCGTTAGCGTGAACTTGTCTACCTTGAACACGGCTGACAAAGCCATTCTCATTGGCAAACTTGGCACCCTCAACAACATTGACGTCACAAGAGGCGCCATTGAGATGGTGATGTTGTTGTTCTGCGGAAAAGGTGCCATGGGGAGTGGAATCTTGATCGATTCTGTCAGACGACTTGAGGGTGAGGTTGGAGACAGTGGAGTAGGAAGGTAGGTACCTCACTCTGCTGACGCCACCTTTGCTGGCCCCTTCCTTGCCCTGCACCAGGTTGGGATCGGAGGAGAAGCGAGAGATAGATGAAGAAGGAGGAAAGATGGCAGTGGTGTTGACATTGGAGGTTGGGGTGGCCACTGCGGTGGTGGGCAGCAAGAAAAAGCCCTTGTCGCTCAGTGCAATCAGCTTGTCACTGTCGTTCAACTTGGCCTTCTCGTTTTGAAAAATATGCGATATGAATCTTTGATTTTGTTCACACGTCAAACCAAAACCTACAATGAAACCCAATACAACGCAATATGACGCAATAAATGCGATATACTAAAACACAATACAATGAAATACGATACAAAACATCAAAATATAGCTATGACTATTCAATTCTTTCATTCCAATCTACAATTCAATTTTTTATCTTTTTGCTTATAATACTAAGCATATAAGAAAACAACTAAAAAATAACCACAGCAACAACAAAAAACGACGTCAACAAGAACAACAACAAACAACGACGTCAACAAGAACAACAACAACAAACAACGACGTCAACAAGAACAACAACAAACAACGACGTCAACAAGAACAACAACAAACAACGACGTCAACAAGAACAACAACAAACAACGACGTCAACAAGAACAACAACAAACAACAACGTCAACAAGAACAACAACAAAAAACAAAACTCCACGCCACTTCACCACTCACCCTTTTCTCGTTCACCCAAACCCGCTCCTTCTGCAGATTCGTCACCATGGCCACCACCTCCTCCATCAAACCACCCTCCTTCTTCACCTTCACCACTCCTGCAAACCATCAATCATTAAACCAGCTGCTAGTTATAGTAGTTGCAGAAAAAAAACAAAGTAAACAATAACAACAACAAATTTCATTATGGAAATTGTTTTGTAGATTGTCCGATTAATAACTCGAAATCAAATAAATAAATTAATGGTAGGCAATCTAATTATGTTTTTGCGGTTAAGAAACAACAACAACGACAACAAACACAACAACAACAACAAAAACAACGACAACAAACACAACAACAACAACGACAACAAACACAACAACGACAACAACAACAACGACAACAACGACAACAAACACAACAACGACAACAAACACAACAACGACAACAAACACAACAACAAGCATGCTCACCATGGAAGAGATAGTAGTGTTCAGTTGCCAGTTCTTGCCACTTCTGTAGCACCTTCTTGACTCCTTTCAGAGTCTTTGCTTCTTTGGTGTTGTGGTCCTGCTTGCAGTTTTTCTCTTCGGCTTCCACAAGAGCCCAAGCCCCCTTGACCTGTCAATCACGTGCAACCCGTCATTGGTCAACTCTTGCCCTGGCTCCACCCATTTGTCATTTCACCATTCTTTGGCTCCACCCATCATTGCTCCACCCATCATTGCTCCACCCATCATTGCTCCACCCATCATTGCTCCACCCATCAGATACCACAGTACAACTCAAATACCCTATCAAATAAATTAAAGAATACTGACAAAAGTAGCCATATCAACAAACGAAACAAAACCACAAACATGAAAAACACAACAAAACCACAAACATGAAAAAACACAACAAAACCACAAACATGAAAAACACAACAAAACCACAAACGTGAAAAACACAACAAACAGCACGAACATCTTGTTTGTTATCGGCTTGGAGGAGGAGGACAATGGGAATGACGTCAGCTCTGAGAAGTTTGCTGGAGCTGCTTGCGTCTGTGCAGATGACTGCGTGCTTGGACTGGTGGATGATTTGAAAAATGAGTGAATGGATGGATTAATGGATGGTTAAATAAATGGTTTCCTAGCTGGATGAATGGATGGTTGAATGGATGAGTAGATAATGGCTGGATGAACAGCTGATGGATGGATGAACAAAAAAATGGATGAAATAAAAGAATAAGACGATAGATAGAGACTAGGTTTTGAAGGGATGAATGTTAAAGTGACTGAATAGGTTGAAGAAAAACCAATGAATGGATGGAGTACTTGATGAAGGAATGAACGGAGAGAAGGAAAATAAATGACCAATAAATGTAATGGAGGGCGAATGGAGGAACAAGTGAATGATGAGTAAGCGAATACATGAATGTGAATGAGTATAAAGTGCATGACTGGGTGAATTAAAAAACGAAGAATTGAATTTCTAAAACCGAATTTGAGTAAATGAATGAATGAATGAATGAATGAATGAATGAATGAATGAATGAATGAACACGTGAAATTGAGTATAAAAGAAAAAATGAAATAAATTGAGAACAAATTTTGGAAAAAAAAAGTAAGAATGAAGAACTAAGGAGTT
>OX387250.1:2037647-2042647 GCA_947562095.1 Branchellion lobata
TCCAAACCACCCATCCAAACCACCCATCCAAACCACCCATCCAAACCACCCATCCAAACCACCCATCCAAACCACCCACGTATCCCATCCATCCAAACCCCCATCTAAATCACCCCATCCCACCATCCATCAATCCACACCATTCATCCGCCATCTATCCACCTATCTCACCATGCCTCCGGTACTGCACTAGCAGAGCCACGTAGTCTGCGGCCGATAGTAGCACCTCTGCCGCCTCCTCTCTCGTCCTTCCTGCCAACTCTGTGTTGTTCACCTGAGTGGTTAGGTGTGATTTGTTGGGTATTTGTTTGGTTGGGTGTTTGTTTGGTTGGGTGTTTGTTTGGTTGGGTGTTTGTTTGGTTGGGTGTTTGTTTGATTGGGTGTTTGTTTGATTGAGTGTTTGTTTGGTTGGGTGTTTGTTTGGTTGAGTGTTTGTTTGGTTGGTTGTTTGTTTGGTTGGGTGTTTGTTTGGTTGGGTGTTTGTTTGGTTGGGTGTTTGTTTGGTTGGGTGTTTGTTTGGTTGGGTGTTTGTTTGGTTGAGTGTTTGTTTGGTTGAGTGTTTGTTTGGTTGGGTGTTTGTTTGGTTGGGTGTTTGTTTGGATGGATGTTTGTTTGGTTGGGTGTTTGTTTGGTTGGGTGTTTGTTTGGTTGAGTGTTTGTTTGGTTGGATGTTTGTTTGGTTGGGTGTTTGTTTGGTTGGGTGTTTGTTTGATTGGATGTTTGTTTGGTTGAGTGTTTGTTTGGTTGGGTGTTTGTTTGGTTGGGTGTTTGTTTGGTTGGATGTTTGTTTGGTTGGGTGTTTGTTTGGTTGGGTGTTTGTTTGGTTGGGTGTTTGTTTAGTTGGGTGTTTGTTTGGTTGAGTGTTTGTTTGATTGGATGTTTGTTTGGTTGGGTGTTTGTTTGGTTGAGTGTTTGTTTGGTTGGGTGTTTGTAACCATATGCAACACACAACATTGTTACCACACACCACATTGTAACCACATTCAACAGTTACCTTGAGGATCTTGTCAGCTTGCAGCAAACCCATGCGATGGGCTTCTGAAAGGCTGCTGATGTGGGAGACAAAAATACCCGTCCTGTTGCCTCCCACCACTCTCACGCCTACCCAGCCTTCCCGCCTGAAGCCGATCAGACGAGGATCGGAACTGTGGTGAATGTGTGAATGTGAGTGGTGGAGTGATAAGTGGTGGGTTGTGAGTGGTGGGTTGTGAGTGGTGGGTTGTGAGTGGTGGGTTGTGAGTGGTGGGTTGTGATTGGTGGGTTGTGAGTGGTGGGTTGTGATTGGTGGGTTGTGAGTGGTGGGTTGTGAGTGGTAGGTTGTGAGTGGTGGGTTGTGAGTGGTGGGTTGTGAGTGGTGGGTTGTGATTGGTGGGTTGTGAGTGGTGGGTTGTGAGTGGTGGGATGATGAGGGGTGGAGTTAGAATGGTGAAAAGTTGATATGGGAACAACCAGCGTTATACTCCCACAAGCACCAAAACAAAACAAAAGAAGCAACCCTTCTATTACTCACACTAAGTGAAGATAAAACAAACATTATACTGAAAGTAAATGTTAAAAAAATACCTCACAATAAAATAGAATACAAAATACTCCATACAAAACAATACAATAAAAACACAAAAAAAGACGTTACAATACAACTAAAAAACATCAAAGACAATACAATACAACGAAACAACGTCACTGAAGGGGCGCTAGCCCATCAGGCCTTCAAGACCCCGAAAGGAAAACAGCCACATGCAGCCACCTGACGGCAGGAGAGGCAGGAGGGGAGCGGATGCGTTGAATGGTGTCCTTGTGTGGCAGTGGAACGGGCTCTGTGGGAGGGCAAGCGTTTGTGAGGGTCCGAACCATCCCTCGAAGTCACTTTTATCATTTTGCTATCTGAGCAACTTTCCAATCCTCTTTCCAAACACCCTTCCAAACACCTTTCCAACCGCTTTCCTCACCCACCCTCCCAACCCACCCACCCTCCCAACCCACCCACCCTCCCAACCCACCCACCCTTCCAACCCATCCACCCTCCCAACCCACCCACCTTCTCAACCCACCCACTCTCCCAACCCACCTACTCTCTTAACCCACCCACCCTTCCAACCCACCTTTGATGACAGCCCTCACAGGCCTCAAAACAACTACTTCAAGCTTGTCCTTGCCCTTGGCCACCATTCGTTGGGCCTCCACCAACGATAAGTTTTCTGCCGTGGTGTTCTGCAGCTGTGTGGGTGTGAGAGGTTGAGTGGATGGTTGATCGATTGATGGGTTAAATGAATGGGTTTGATTTGTTAGTTAGAAGGGTTAGTTGGATGGGTTGGTTGGGCTGATTGAATGGGTTGGTGGATGGCTGGTTGGATGGATGGTTGGTTGATAAGTGGAAAAATTAAAAGAGTTGTTTGGATGGTTTATTAGTTGTACAGTTGTTTGGTTGTACGGTTGATTGGTTGTACGATTCATTGGTTGTACGATTCATTGGTTGTACGGTTGATTGGTTGTACGATTCTTTGGTTGTACGATTCATTGGTTGTACGGTTGATTGGTTGTACGATTCTTTGGTTGTACGATTCATTGGTTGTACGGTTGATTGGGTAAATAAGACGGGTGAATAGACGTATGAAAAAAATATGCCTTGACTTTTACCATAAATATTGTTTTGAAGGAGTGCTCATATACAATCTTCGTAAATGATGATATAAATAATCTTTTCCGGTGTGGCTGTATTACCTATGGAGCAAGCTTACTGTTTCATTGACCCTAGAGGCTTCACTGCTCTTGGACTTTGCATAATAAACGCTGAATTATATGAACTATTTCTGTAGCTGATTATGGAAGTGATTATAATTAATTAAACATTTTAATTAACTCTCCCATTAAAACTTTCAATCACGAACCAAGGTAATCGCATTGTGTTCGCATGCAGTCATAATTAGAAACAGCGTGTGATGTAAGTCGAACGAGTCAATTCTCAAACGGATTTACAATCTCCCGCAATAGACTTTCAAACTTTTTCAATTAATATTCAACGGAATGGTCATAATTAATGTTTTGATAAATTGCGCTTGTGTGATCAAATATGGGCTTCATAAAGTGTGTTTTTGAAAATCAAGTTACGTGTGTTTGGAATGGAAATAAAAAACGCAAACATGCACGCACACACGCACACACACACACACACACACACACACACACACACACACACACACACACACACACACACACACACACACACACACACACACACACGCACGCACACACACACACACACACACACACACACACACACACACACACACACACACACACACACACACACACACACACACACACACACACACACACACACACACACACACACACACACACACACACACACACACACACACACACACACACACACACACACACACACACACACACACACACACACACACACACACACACACACACACACACACACACACACACACACACACACACACACACACACACACACACACACACACACACAAAGGCACCTTAACGACGGTGTCTCCAGGCTTGATGTTGCCTTCTACGTAGGCGAGGCTGTTGGGCTCAATGGTCCTCACGTACAACCTCATGCCCAGGTCCAGGCCGAAGTCTTGGAGGAGTGAAGGAAAAGTCAATTTTGTTTAATAAATAAATAATAAATAATAAATTTACTTAAAAAATAAAAAAAACAATAAGTTTTATTAATAAATAAAAAAACAATGAATTTAATTAATAAATAATAAATAAAAAAATTTAATAAATAAATAATAATAAAACAATGAATTTAATTAATAAATAATAATAAAACAAATATAATTAATAAAAAAATCAATAAGTTTAATTAATAGAAATAATTTGTGAAGCGTCAAAATAGAAACTGCTGCAAAATGAAACAAAAAAAAAAGAGGAGTTGAATGGTGGAAGGGAATGCAAGAGGAATGAGGAGGGGTGGCAGCTAGGAGGATGATGTGGAAGAAGTAGTGAGTGGGATGATGAGTAGATGTCGTGGAATGGTGTGGATGTTGAGTGGATGTCGGGTGGATGTTGAGTGGATGTTGGGTGGATGTTGGGTGGATGTTGGGCGGATGTTGGTGTGGATGTTGGGTGGATGTTGGGTGGATGTTGGGTGGATGTTGGGTGGATGTTGGGTGGATGTTGGGTGGATTTTGGTGTGGATGTTGGGTGGATGTTGGGTGGATGTTGGGTGGATGTTGGGTGGATGTTGGGTGGATGTTGGGTGGATGTTGGGTGGATGTCGGGTGGATGTTGACTGAATATTGGGTGGATGTTGGGTGGATGTTGGTGTGGATGTTGGGTGGATGTCGGGTGGATGTTGGGTGGATGTTGGGTGGATGTTGGGTGGATGTTGGGTGGATGTTGGGTGGATGTTGGGTGGATGTTGGTGTGGATGTTGGGTGGATGTCGGGTGGATGTTGGGTGGATGTTGGGTGGATGTTGGGTGGATGTTGGGTGGATGTTGGGTGGATGTCGGGTGGATGTTGGGTGGATGTTGACTGAATGTTGGGTGGATGTTGGGTGGATGTTGGTGTGGATGTTGGGTGGATGTCGGGTGGATGTTGGGTGGATGTTGGGTGGATGTTGGGTGAATGTTGGGTGGATGCTGGGTGGATGTTGGGTGAATGTTGGTGTGGATGTTGCGATTGATGTGGAGGTTTATATGAAAGTTGAGAACTGGCGATGAATGGCGGAGAAGTGAGAATAGCGTGGGACGATCTGTTGCTGATGATGGATGAATCAATTGTTTTGACAAATCAACGGCAACTGACAACAAAAGACGAGCGTGCGTGTGAATCAGCATTTTGAAAGGGAAAAGGATAGGAAATGACAAATATTGTGTATTAGCTGGAGACTGCAGACCGATGGGCTGCAGTGGAGGCATATGGCTCACCGAGTGGCATCTTCACACCATTTCCATCACACGAACACGCATCAATGCCTTCATAAAGCTCTTCCAACAACACCCTTCCTCCATA
>OX387250.1:2047647-2050147 GCA_947562095.1 Branchellion lobata
GTGTGTGTGTGTGTGTGTGTGTGTGTGTGTGTGTGTGTGTGTGTGTGTGTGTGTGTGTGTGTGTGTGTGTGTGTGTGTGTGTGTGTGTGTGTGTGTGTGTGTTTGTGTGTTTGTTTATAAAAACATTTTTAGCATCATAAGTTTATAAAGCCAATCACAACAACAGCATAACTCACCGAAACTTGATTGTTACTTCTGCAAAAAAAAATTTTTTTTTGAATTGACATTGACCTGAATGAAAAAATATTTTGCAATTTGAAAAGTTGTTAAAAACAAATGAATTTTTGGGAGTTTTTCCAAAAAACACGAGATTGATTCCCACATCTCGCGTGCTGAGTTGAAGGTATTTGGCCCCTTGAATGAGTGATGCACAAAACTCCCTCAAAGCAATGAACTGGCTAAGGTCTCAACGGCGCATGACTACGAAGGCGCTGCGAAGTTTGAAGAGTTTTCGAATGATTCGAGCAAAAGCAGCCGAGGTTGTTGAAGTAGGAGAGGATATTGAAAAATACAAAAAAAATATCAATAAAAAATAATATTATTTACAACGCAGTATAATGGAACATAATGCTATACAAAAGAATACAAAACAATTCGATACAATACATTCAAAAAATGCAATAAAATACAATACAATACATTGCAACACAATACAAAAAAGAACCATACGTTAAAACACAAAAAGATACACTGCAAAACAATGCAAATGAAGCTAGGGCCTTGAAATGCAACACAACAACGAGTACACCAAATACAATACAATACAAACACGAGTATTATTATAGTGGTGTTAACCCCGTAGAGTTTCGAGGCCACAACTGCTGGGGGAGCTTCGATAAATTCACGTGGTTGCTTATAATGACGTTATAGTTTTGTTATCTTATTCTTATTATTATTATCGAAGTAGAATTTTTTATGAAAATTTTTAAAATAATTATTAAAAAACTTATCCTTAAAATATAAATTAAATATAAATTAAATATAAATTAAATATAAATTAAATATAAATATAAATATAAATATAAATATAAATATAAATATAAATATAAAAATAAAAATAAAAATAAATATAAATATAAATATAAATATAAATATAATCTTATTAAGCATTTGTTTAGTGTGGATTGCACACTGCTCAAGAGGGCTCTGCTACGAACTGTTTGAACAACGTTTTAAGGGCTTCACTAAAAAAAGTAGAGAAGTAATAGAGGTACGATTTGGAGTGAGAGAGTTTCATAAGAAAGTAGGAAAGTGCAGGTTCAGCATTGGTATGGTTAGATGGTATCCTAAAAAAAGTGTATTTAAAGATCTGTGCGGTGTGTGTGTGTGTGTGTGTGTGTGTGTGTGTGTGTGTGTGTGTGTGTGTGTGTGTGTGTGTGTGTGTGTGTGTGTGTGTGTGTGTGTGTGTGTGTGTGTGTGTGTGTGTGTGTGTGTGTGTGTGTGTGTGTGTGTGTGTGTGTGTGTGTGTGTGTGTGTGTGTGTGTGTGTGTGTGTGTGTGTGTGTGTGTGTGTGTGTGTGTGTGTGTGTGTGTGTGTGTGTGTGTGTTTGAATGGTCACGAACAGTAAACGACGTCCGAGTTGGAGGTTAACTTGGAACTTTTGAAGTGACGAATGTGGAGTGAAGGATTTGCGAGGTGGTGAGAAAGAAGGTCTCAAGAAGCAGAGATAAAAGAGAATGCAGGTGTGAAAGAGGAGTGAATGATGGAAGAATGGGAGAAGGCATAATGATGGAGGTGTGGAAGGGGAGTTAATGGTGGAGGTGTGTGAGAGGAGTCAAAGGTGGAGGTGTGGAGTAAAAGAAAAGTTAAGGAAGAAGGTGTTGATTGAGTAGTTAGTGAGGGGGTGTGGAGTGAGGCGTGTGGCATGCTGGTGGTAACAAGAGGAAGCACATAAAAGTTCAGCTGAGTTTCCTTTTATTGTTCATTGATGGTGGGCATCAGCATTTGTAAATAAATGGTTGTGTGTGTGTGTGTGTGTGTGTGTGTGTGTGTGTTTGTGTGCGCGCGCGTGTGTGTGTGCGCGTGTGTGTGTTAGACCTTATGGTTAACAATGTGAGTTTCAACACAACCTGGGTTCTTTCATGGGTCACCATATCAGACATGATGTATGCGTGTTTGTTTTCATGTGTCTGTGTATGTATATTCCTTAGCGTGTGTGTATGTTTGTATGTATATTTATTTGTTGTATATAATGTATCTCTGTGTACGTGTATGTGTTAATGTGTGCGTGTAAATAGATAAAACCATTTACTTAACCACATCACATGCACAAACACCTAATAACCACTTCATCTCATCCCATATTTTGGGATCAATTGTCGTCACACTTTTTTTCCCACAAACAAGAACTGCGCTGTAGTGATAAAAATACAAGGGCCGGTGGTTGATAATGGAAGTATATACTCGCCAGGCCACGCCATGTCAGCCCAGGGCGATTGATTAGCCTTATCAACCTTATCTCGCCGGCGGAAGAAGTGGTTGTTTGTGGCGAATGAGCAAC
>OX387250.1:2052647-2090147 GCA_947562095.1 Branchellion lobata
TATTAATCCAGCAATACTGTGGTCAGCTCACATACCAACATATATGTATTGGGAAAGCCACATTTTTCGGCTGCAACGCTATTATTCTGAAGAACTCATTACTAAGCAACGCGATGTTTTGGATAACCACTTTCCTACTCCACTCCTCTCTCTTCTCTCTCACTACCCCCCCTTTCAGCCAAACTCCCTTCCACTTCCTCTCTTCATACTATTACACCCCCTCTTCCATCCCACCACTCCCCCTCCCCACACCATTCTCCAATCCTCTTTACACTCTACCCATCTCACTCTACCGACCCCTCTTCACCCACCCCTCTCTGCCCACCCTTCTCTTCCCACCCTTCTCTACCCCCCCTCTCTACCCACCCTTCTCTACCCACCCCTCTCTACCCCCTCCCCCACTTTCTACCAACCCATCTCACTCTAGCTATTTCACCCACCCACCCTTGAGAAAGTTGCTGCAGCTTGAGCAGAAAAGCGTCCCTCTCCTTGCGCACCTCTTGAAGCTGCTGCAGCGCCTGCTTCAGCTGCTGCCTTGGATCTCCCAGCTGTCCCTCCATTGTTTCTGCTGTGATTGGTCCAATGGTGATGGTGGTGACGATGATGCTGATGGTGGTGACGATGATGCTGATGGTGGTGATGAGGGTAATGATGAGGCTGATGATGATGGGGGTGATGGGGTTAGAGCTAACGAGGTTGGGGGTAACGATGGTGATGATGAGGATGACGATGATGGCGGATAAAACAAAACTTTAACTGTCATAGCAAGCTTGGTAGAAATGAAGATGTTGTACAGATTAATAAGGATGGAGGAATCGGCCGAGAAGAAGTGAACTAACGAAAGGTGAGTCGCAAGGTGGGTAGCACCAGGTATTTGAAAAGAGCTTGATTCAACGATTAAACCTTTTAGAGGGGAGTTACTACACGATTGAACCTTTAGGAGTGGAGTTACTACCCGATTGAACTTATCAAAAGATGAAGTAACCACATGATGTTAGACATGCGCACTACAACTTCAAAGACCTTCGCCTGCCCTCTTGAATGATCGAATCAAGGCAACATTGACGTTTCAAACGAGAACTTCTAATGCAACATCTGCCTCTTGAAAGCCTCCATAGAACGCATCGATGATATACTAAAGATTTAACACAACTCAATTATGTGTTGAAATCTGCGTTTAAAGACACTAATAAAAATCGCGTAAACTAGTTCAGAAGCAACTGACTAGTGAAAAGAGATGTCCTTATTTTTTTGAATCACTTTTTAATCCTTCAGCTTTATATTCAGCGGAACTATGGTATTGTTTTTAAGCACCGAGCACTCTATATACGAGCCATTTTACTTGCTTGGGTCAAATTAGCGAGCTTATTGTTATACTCTGAGGCAGTGAGACAATGTCAGTAGTTGTGATTAAGGAATTAATCAAAAAATAACGGTTTACAGTAAGGAAAACACCCACTTCAAAAATATTCCTCGTGAGAGAATGCAGTGCAAGAAAGTAAGAGAATGTTGTAAAAAGGTGTCCAACTGCTGAACTCCAGTGGCTTAAGAGATTGGCATAATCAAAAATAAAACTCCAAATAACGGCACACGTTCACTTAACCTACAAGCGAGTCAGGTTGAAAAAGTCTTGTTCTGGAATCCATCATGTATATATGGCAATCATCGACGCTAGCCGATATATCACAAGGAACAGCGTCTGTAGCAGATATCTCTATGCTCTCATCGGCGTGGTGGTGTGTGTATGAAAGGAATGGTGAATGGGTAGTGGAATGTTGTATATATATAAATAAATGGTAGATAGATAGTGGAATTGGTTGATGTTTGATTATTATTCATTATCCAGTCAAAGATACATCAAAGGCCTTGTTCCTCCTTCTTTTGGGGCTGACTGGGCTTACCAATAACAAAAACAATAACACAACAAAATCAAAAACATCAAAAACAAAAAATTAAACCACCACCAGCAACAACATTAATAAAACTAACAACAACAACAACAGCAGCAGCAACAACAAAAACAACAGCAACAACAACAACAGCGATAACTAATCTTATCTGTGGGGTAACTCCGGTGAGATTTCCTGAACGTTTCTGAAGTATTTGAAAAGTCAACAATCGTACCAAAACCCTGCCTAATGACACGCTGCATTGACTGGCACCAGCAACTACTGGCAGGAATAAATACCTCCAATAAATAACTTAACTCACCATTGCCGCTCTTGGAGGGAACCGAACATAACTATTAATTATCAATTTCTAGCACTGACAATTTATTTAATTTATTTATTTTTCGTCACCATTTGTATTGGTAAGGTTGATGATGAATATAATTCAAAAATGTTTGAATTGTTAACTTCCGAAGTGCCAGGTACCCTAGCAGGGATTCGTGGACTGAAAAGTTGGAATGGGGGTTGAGAGGGCAATCCAGTGTACCAGCGCTGGTGACGGCTCGACAAGAACAATGGACGGCAGCTCGGTTCGAATCTTGATGATCGTCTGATTGGCCATCAACTAGAAAGTTGCTAGTTGAATCGTTCTTCTGGCTTGCATCAGCACTTGTGAACGGCTTGATAAATTGTTATATTGAATCAGCGTTGCCATTAAGGAGCTGCTTCCAACTAATTCTACCCAATTACTAACGTCTCAAATAAAAATATTAAAAAAAAACGCTTCCTCGTCTCTCTCATCTTGTCGATTAGTGGCGTTAATCATTTCCAACTTCACAACGTGTGCTTGCAGTGTTATTTGAATGCGCTTAATAGTCTCCATTAGATCAAGTCCAGACATACGCTGGAAATAATAAAAAAACACAGCGAATAGTCGAACTAAAAAAGAAAACATTAAAATATACGAGAATTGTAATGGATTACAATGTAGTAATGAATAACTTCACTGTAATCCCTTGATTTCTCCCTGGTGTTTAATAAAATTAATATAATATAATTTAATTTAATATTTTAATATTTTAATTAATTTAATTTTTAAACCCTATTATTCCGCAGCTCGGTTTTTAAATTATAAAGGCTTTTCGAAGGTTTTATAGCTTACACCTGATTTCCCAAAATATTAACATTAATATATGGAAATTATTTGTAATAAAAACATTATTAATATATAAAACCAATATTAAAGTAGAAAACGAAAGTTAATATAGGGGAATATTATTTATATAGAACCAAATTTTTAATAAAAAAACTATTGTTTTTTTTGACATCGAAGATCTTCGAGGTAATAGGGCTAAACTGACAATATTTATGTCATGAAAATAATAATAATGACTTATTTCTGAGAGGCGACGCCAAGAATCGAGTTGATGAAGCAAGGAGGACACATTATGAGTCATATTATACTGGCGCGTGGGCTCTTTTCACGGTCTTTACTGGAAAAAATCCAGACAGACGCTGGAAATGGTACAGAACATGGTGAACAATGGAATAAATAGTTTAAAAAATTAAAATTTACAATTATTGAGTGCCATAAGTACTGTCAATCGTCCGTTGCAAGGAATTGAAAATTGACTTCAGAATCAAGTTGAATCATAGTTTATATGGAATGACTAGTGGAGAATGTTTCATCAAATTAACCAAAACCGTAATTTGACAAGGAATCTAAAAAATTCCAAAGCAAATTTGTCTAGAATTGAATTGGTGAGCTCTCAAAGTCGAGAATTGAATCCTAACTTGAAACCACATAATATAACTATTTAAGAGTTATTTCAGTTTATTTTTTCTTCTTTTCTTTTTTCTTTCTCAGCCATTTTTCATGTTCCCAAGAAAGTCTGTTTGGATACCACTGTTCATTTCAATGTTTTCAAAACTCGCTTACGTTTTTTTTGCGTGAGTTGGCAAACGGTATTCATGTGACCGTTGGTTAACGATTTACTGCAACGTCTGCATTTCAAACGAGAAAATGGCGGATTTGGCCAATTTTTAAAAAATTCCTCAAAAAATTTTTTAACCTGCAAAAACTAACTCTCAGCTAAATTAACTATTTTATAACTAATATTTGAAACTTAAAATTTAAAATAGCCAATAAAAATAGTTTAAAGTAAAGAAACGAAGAACAGCGGCTCTATACACTTTCGCGCAACCTGAAACTGCGAAATTCAAGCCCTCAGAGGCGCTCACAGTTTACTCGTGGCTGGGCTTTTGTCACACCAACGCGTCATCTGTTGTTCCCTCGAGTTGCCGCTTTTCATAACTCAAACCAGTTTTGCCACTTTTTCTAGACAATCCAACCCTCAAATTACTAGTTTCTTCGCTTATTTTGTCCCGCTTTGACTATTGTAACTCTTTATACTATGGACTCCCAGAGACCACGCTACACTCTCTCACCAAAGCTCTTAATAGCGCTGCCCGCTTAGTTTCTGGCACTCATAAATTCTCGTGTATAACTCCTACTCTTATCTCTTTACACTGGTTGTCTCTTAAAAAAAAGATCAATTTTCAAAATCTGCACTCTCATGTTTAAAATAAAAAATAATCACTCACATTACTACTTAGCTGACCTTTTTAAGTTGTCTTCTCGTAAGGGACTGAGATCTTTCTTTTTTTAAATCATTTTCATTCGATCAAGTCCAGACACACGCTGGAAATGTTACAAAAACACGGCGAACAATCGAACTGAAAAAGAAAACATTAAAATATCCGAGATCAGAATGCTATCAGTCATAAAAGTCAGCATTGAACTTACAAAAAACGGCAAAAAAAGAAAAAAAAGTAAGAATAAAGGTTTAATTTAAAAAAAGGATGAACAATGAGTATTATGAGCTTATTGAGTATTGAGAAGACGAAAAAGGAAAGTTTTGTCTTGGTAGGAAGGGTAAATTGTTTTGGTGTTATTGTACGTTCGTCTTCGCATATCACGGGATGTAGACTTGACAAGTGGGAGGATCGGATGGTACGGTTTATTGGTAACTCTTGAGAACAAGCGTTCATCAAGAGATGTAAATATTGATTTTATTTTAGGATAGGTAGCAAGAAGGTAGTTAAGCCTTATAAGTTTATAAAGTAAAGATTGGAGTTGTTTTATATGTTCATTATTGGCAAATCCACGCTATAAAGGTGCTGCACATTTTATGCGAGATATAATTAGATATTCCGATCTTCTACTCATTTTCGTTTATTTAAACACCTTCTAATAGTACTTATGACGAGTCTGCATTTTTCTACCATGGTCTTTTTTATGGAACTCTCTTTCCTCCAATCTAACCTCTATTACTTCTCCACTTTATTTTCGTAAATCTCTTGAAACTTTTTTGTTTTAACAGTTCGTAGCAGAGCGCTCTTGAACAGTGTTTAATAAGCGCTATACAAATGATATAATTAGATTAGATTAGCCATGAATCGGGATTTAAGCTCCAGGCTCTATAGCATAGCTTGTCAAAAGACAAATAACGACAGTTTTTTTTGCCTTTTGAAGAACAAGAGAAAACTATTTAAGCAGCCTTATCAACATCACCATGGTAACAATCGCCGTTTTATTTAAGAATATGAAGCAGGGTGGACACAAAGAACTCCTTAATTAATTTACAAGCAAGTTCGTAACAAGGCGCATGCGCGCAAGTCGATGCCTAATCATTGGCGTGTGAAACACTCATCAGATAACATCAAGGTATCTATCGAACCCGACATAAGAAGAACAAAGTTGAATAAAACGAAAAATTGAACAGACGTAAATTTAGAATACTTTTTGATAGATTTAACGGAAAGAAACTACTAAAACTAATAGAGAATTACGGTAATTGGCGTATAAGGTAAAAATCAAAGCTTTAATTTTTCAATAGGATTTCTTTGGTAAACATGAGATGCAATATGGATGAGATTACTCCTGTATGGTGCTTTTTGATTGATCTTGTGGAGGGGTTTCATCGCTGCTTGGAGGCTCTTGGGTTTTTTCCTCATTTTCATCTTATGTAAAAAAATGAAAAATTTTGAAACTTAAAAATGAAAAATTCAGATAATTTGAAACAATAATTATTTTCAAAATAATATTTATAATCAATTAAAAAAATGAATGTGAAAGGAACCTTTACAAACAAGGTGTGAAAGTTCATGAGTGAGTGTGATGGCCGGTAGTTTGGATTGTACTTCTGGATCATCGAGAATATCGTGAATAGCCTTGCGGCGTTTTGAACATTCTGATGATAGAAACAACTGCCTGTTGTCACACTCCGATTTTTCATATGGCTGTTTGTGGAAATGAAAATAAAATAAAATTGCCATTATTCAGTTATAATAATTTTTTTAATGGAATAAAATCTGTTTGATGGTAAACAAATATGGTACTCTTTTAGTTAAATCTTTTGAACGTTTTTTCTCTTTCGGCATTTAAAGTTGTGTAAAATTTGTTTCACTAAGTGGGAAACATTGAACTTCTAGAATATTTTTATAGAAATGTGAAATAATTATAAAGGCCTTATTTAACCAATTGCCACTCTCCTTTATCACACTTATTGATTCAAACGTAAATAAACACGATACGTGAGTTAGTAACAAAAATGCGTTTTAAAAAACATGCATTTAATAGTAAAATTTATCGAAAAAATTGAGTTTTTAAAATTAATTGAACATTATATTTTTTTTATAGAAATTTTTGTACATACAATAATAACTTTTAAACAAATTCTGTTTAAATGGCTTTGTCAACTTTTCATTCTACAACTTGGCTATGCAATAAAGTGGTTTATGAATACTGAATTTTTTTATAGTAATGAGTTAATTATGAAAAATGAATTTTACAAAATAAACACATAATTTGAACAAAAATTATATAAAATAAAATACTGAAATAAATAATATTTCGAAGTATTCTACCTAGCCTTAATATGCGTCAGCTTGGAAACGCTTCATTTGGAGCAATAACCTTTTGTGCCAGCCAACACGGCAACGAGGAATGTGGTGCAAATGGACTGCCTTTGACTCTTAACTCCACCAGGGTTTTGGGAGCTTTCCAGCTTCTCACCACTCTGCAACACCCCAATCTGGCCTCTTACCTTCATCTTTGCAAAGGGAAACGAGGTGGGTAGCTTTTCCATAGGTTTATAAAACTATGGTCACAAGTGTCCCTGATGGGATGCTAAATCAGGCAACCTTGTGGAAGTTTCATGTCTTATGATAAAAATGGAAAATTTCCAGAAAGAGTTTTTGTAGTTTCGGAACACTACAACAAGTGCCTGACAGACCTTGGAAATAGTGAACTCAACAGGTTGGTCCCAAAGTTCACTAAAGCTAGCAACTTAAGATATTTCATTCACTTGAAGCTATTTGATGTAGTGAATCTGTAAAATCTTGGCTTGTTGTTAATAGGATAATTTCTTTATATATTTATTTATGTACTTGCATTTGTATTTGTACTTGTATTTGTGTATTTGTGTATTTGTTTTTCTTGTTTGAATCAATGCTTTCAGTTTGTGCCTTACAAAAACTTTCCCTTGTGAACATTTTATCATCTACAGCACCTCTGTTCCTCTGCTCCTGCACCAAACTCTCTCAGCTCTTAGCTACCTCAACGAAAAGGGAATTTCTCATTCATTCATCACTCCTCAGTCCATCCTCATCAATCATTCAGTCAGTGAATGAGTGAAGTTTGCTTTGTGTGATGGTTTTTAACATCCTTGTTAGAACTTTGTTTTAAGAATTGAATGGGCCATTAAGTTTGTATGACTCCATGCACATTAAACTCTCACATAAACATTATTCTTGATGCAATAGGCTTTCTTCTTTTCATTATCATTATCATCTTCCTTATCATCATCTTCCTTATCATCATTATTATTATTATTATTATTATTATTATTATTATTATTATTATTATTATTATTATTATTATTATTATTATTATTATTTTTATTTTTATTATTATTATTATTATTATTATTATTATTATTATTATTATTATTATTATTATTATTATTATTATTATTATTATTATTATTATTATTATTATTATTATTATTATTATTATTATTATTATTATTATTATTATTATTATTATTATTATTATTATTATCATCATCATCATCATCATCATCATCATCATCATCACTAATTAGGGCAAGGTGTTACTAAGCAACTATGGACTTCATCACATGACAGAGGCTGGAGCTACTGTGTCCTTTCCCATTGGGTGAGTGGAAGGAGATGGAGGAATGGATTGGTGTACTGTAAATACAAGGTGGTTCGATGGATGAAGTTAAAATAAATGTCAGGCATTCAAGATACTCAAGTCCAGAGACTATACGATGGATGCTGCTGACCAAGAAAGGTGGTGGTGTGAAAGGGGGGGGGTTGTAATGGTGGCGATGGTGATGGCTGTGATGGGGATAAATGGTGATGGTGGTAAATGATGGAAAAAGTTAGGGGTGCTAGTGGTGAGAAAGTGAAGGATGGAGTGGTGTAGGTAGTGTAGGAGATGGTGGGAAGAAGGCAGGATGTGATGTCATGACATACGCCGCTCATGCTGTTTGTTTGAATGACCGAGTGAAAGACGAGAATGATGTCATGGAAAATGATCCAAATTACTTACAATAACAATAATAACAATAGCAGAATTGTTTACGATAAAAATAACAAAACGGTTTACAATAATAATAACAAAACCTCCTACAATGATAAAAACGACACAATTTCTCACAACAACAATAATAATAATAAAATAGTTACTAAGAATAACAAAAAAATCGTTTTACAATAACAATAGCACAATGGCTCGCAATAATGCATCGTTTTACAATGTCAATAACGCAAACAAAAAACCAGATTTGAGCGGAACATCCAACAAGACATGTCGTGGTGATGATGGTGGTGGTAGTGGAAGTAGTGGTGGGGGTAGTGGAGGAGGTGGGCTAAAGGGTGGTGTTGGGGAAGGATGGATGGAGAAGGGGAAGTGGAGGTCGTTGGGGAGACACAAGGCAGACGTGTGGAGTGTTGGCCTGGTCTTTCTGGAAGTGCTGCTGGTGGGTGGGTGGTGGTGGTTTTTGTGGTTGTTGTGATTGTAGTGGTGGTGCATGGTGGCTGGGTACTGGTGGGTGAGAGATGCATGGGTGGTGGGTAGTGATAGATGGATAAGTTTGGTGTATAGGTAGGTGAATGGGTGGAAGGTGGAATGATGAATGGAAGGTGGATGGGTGGGTAGAGGGTGAATGGGTGATTGGGAACCACGAAGCACCTCCTAATACCACAACAATCACACCCATCACACATCGCCACACAATACCACACATCGCCACACAATACCACACATCGCCACACAATACCACACATCGCCACACATCATCATACAATACCACACATCGCCGCACAATACCACACATCGCCACACATCATCATACAATACCACACATCACCACACAATACCACACGTCACCACAGGGGACCGATGTGTGGAGGGGAGGATCACTGAAAGAGGTTCTGAGGAAACTCCTGGACGTGCGTTCGGGTAAAAAACAACGTCAACAACACTAACAATAATAATAATATCAATAACAATAATAATAATATTCATAGCAATAACAACAACAATATATTACTAAAATAATGAGTATTCTCAGAACCGAATCTGATTTTTTAATCGCCATAAGAGCAGCATAAACAACCGTTGTTTATGTCAGAAACATAAATATGTATGGAATTATTCTCATTAGATTCTAGTCTTTTTAAGATGAGTGATTAACATAACTACTAATGATTGTACCGTTTAAGAGTTTAAATAACAATTAAAACCAGCGGTCATTGTTTGTTATTGAGAAGTCAATTATTCACAAATACTGCAACCCCTGTAACCATTAAAAGACAAGCACCAGTGTACTACATTCTTTTGTATTGTCTTATACTTTGTTTTTTGTGTTTACTATAATCATGTTAGACTATGTTTTTTTGTTTTGTTTTGTATTATATACTTTTATGCCGTGTTTTTCTTTTATTCTATTGTATTTTATTGTATTGCATCGTGTTGTCTTTCAACCACCACAGACACACACCCCATGGACTCCATAGTGCAGAGTCATCAACAGGAGACACAGGGGCTTGTGGAAGGCTGGGGTGATGATCTGGTGGCTGTGCTGAGGAACTGTCTGCAACTCCGTCCCTCTCACAGGTGCTTCGTCATTTATTATTATTATTCTCTATTATTCATTTTATTTAAAAAAAATAAATTTAAACGGTTTTAACTTATTCTTATTTTTTAACTTATTTTTATTTATCTTTTATTAATTTTGTTTTGCTTTTTTTTTTTTGTTTTTATTTACATCTCAACAACAACCTCAAAATTAACGCATCACAACATCAACCGCCACAAAACCTCAAGACCATCAGCAGAGGAATTATTGTGTCGAAAAGTTTTTAGTCAACTTCCTTCTCTCGCCTTATCCACCACTGCCACCACCGCTACAACTGCCACACCTGCCACCACCGCCACCACTGCCCCACCTGCCACCACCGCCACTACTGCCACACCGGCCACCCAAGCCACCACTGCCACACCGGCTACCAGCCTCACCACCATAGTAACTGGCTTTGAACAATTCATTGACGTCTGCAAGAACGATTGTAAAAACGGTTCGTTCAAGCGGTGTTCGTGTACGGTGTTTGTTCAAATGGGTTTTTGAGGAACGCTTTTTGTGCAGGCAGTGTTTGTTATTGAGACATTTATTTCGGTCAGTTCACCTGGGTGTTCCCTTGTTAACTAGGTCAAAAGCTAAAAGAATTATTCTATATCTTTTTCTATTGTTTTTCCCAACAGCAAACAACAGAAAGTTTAAGAACTAACAAGAACGAAAACAATAAAAAAACCAATAACAATAATAAAACGATGAACAATAATAACGCTAACAATAATAATATCAACAGCAACAACAATAAAAACAATAAAAAAAACAACACCACTTCCACAGAATCTTCTCCACTGCTCTCTCAACTGCCTCAACAAGAAGTCTTCTACTTGTGGACTCTTGCTGGTGATGATGATGATGATGATGATGATGATGATGATGATGATGATGATGATGATGATGATGATGATGATGATGATGATGATGATGATGATGATGATGATGATGATGATGATGATGATGATGATGATGGTGATGATGAAGACGATGACCACAGGAGGGGATTTAGAAGGTTGTTTCAAGGGCAGAATCAACACAGCACCCCCCATCTTCGGCATTCCCACGTTGGTTTTCTGTTAAGCATGTTCATTTTGTTTTTGGGCACACGCACACACACACACACACACACACACACACACACACACACACACACACACACACACACACACAATCACAGATACATACGAGCAGACGGAGAGTCATTCGGAACGACCTTCGACCGCTCCACCCTCTTTGACACCACCCCCCTCACACTGCCCCTCGAACACGTCACTTTCGTGAGCCCCCCTGTTCTTTTTTTAATATTCTATTTATTTATTTATTTATTCTATACTTTTGTTATTTATATTTGTCCATATTTTCTTTTTTTTATTTATATTCTTTGTATTTTTAAAATTTTATTTTTTAGCTTTTTTATATGATTTTCATTTTCTACATTATTCATTTTTCATTTTTAAATTATAGATAAAATCTTGTTTTTCATTTTATTGTATTTTTTATTACTTCTACTATTTTTCTAACACGTTTATAATTATAATTATATTTCTCAGTTTTTTTTACTTCATTATTATCCTCTTTTAATCCTTTTTTTTATTTATTTTTATTATCTTTATATTTATATTTAATTATTTTTTAATTTTTTTATTCCACCAAACCTCATAGCATAAATAATCATCATCATCATCATCATCATCATCATCATCCTCATCATCATCATCATCATCACTTCAGCGATTGAAAAACATGACCACGTGCGACTTCTTCCCAAGCCTCAGTCCTTCAGAGTCGGTGCTACTAATCACCAAATTAATTTGATGTTTTTCATGAATTTTCTATGCTCAAAATAAATATACATTCAAGCAATGACGACCATGTTGTCATTATTGTATTGTATTCCTTTGCATCATGAAGTAACTATGTTATCATAAATTGAAAAATATACGATGATAATTGTGAAGTCTCATCGTCGTCATCATCATCATCATCGTCATCATCATCATCATCATCGTCATCATCATCATCATCATTATTATTTTTATTATTATTATTATTATTATTATTATTATTATTATTATTATTATTATTATTATTATTATTATTATTATTATTATTATTATTATTATTATTATTATTATTATTATTATTATTATTATTATTATTATTATTATTATTATTATCATTATTATTATTTCTATCCAACAATAGAAATACTGCTGTACCACCTTTGTCGAAGCTTTCGTATTCTGTTCGTGAAAAAGACCTCCATTACCAAGTAATCGTCATCATCATCATTATCAACATCATTTTTATTATTAAGTTCGGTACCACACCTCAACCACGTGGTGCCACACCTCAACCACGTGGTACCACACCTCAACCACGTGGTGCCACACCTCAACCACGTGGTGCTACACCTCAACCACGTGGTACCACAGTTTCACAGGGTGGTGCGCATGAGGCGTTTGTTGGCGGCATACCCATGGAAACGAGCAGACCTGTTGGCCGAGTGCACCTTTGACATACCTCCCCTCTACAGACCCTACATATGGGCTGCTGTGCTGGATGTCAAGGTGGTGTGGTGGGGTGTAGTTGGGTAGAGTTTTCTTTATGTGTGGTGTTGGCTGGTTGTTGTGGTATGTGTGGTGTTGGTTGGTTGTTGTGGCATGTGTGGTGTTGGTTGGTCGTTGTGGCATGTATGGTGTTGTGTCGTTTGTTTGGTTGCTTTGCCTGTTGCGGTCTTTATGGGCTGATGAAGTACGGTTTTTCTGGTATGGTCAATGTGGTACATGGTTTTATTGGTTTGATGGTAAGTCGTGTAAATTAAGTAACATAACGTTAGTAATCTTTGTTTTGTTGATGTTGTTGTTGCTGTTTTGTTGTTGTTGCATTTGTGGCGTTTTTGTTTATGTTTTTACGATGTGAGGTTGTTTGCTTGATGCAGGGAGACCTGTTGCGGAGTTACGAACGCATCGACAAGGACACTCCATCGGCCACCGATCGACAAGTCTCTGCTGTTGTCTCATCGCATCCATCTCACTCCATCCCACTCCATCCAATTCATCCCGCTTCATTCTCCTCTTCCAACTTCATCTTTCTATCAATCAATTCATCCAACTCTGCTTCACCCCCTCATGTCTTTACCATTCCATCACCCCATCACCACTACAAGACCCCATCACCACTACAAGACCCTATCACCACTACAAGACCCCATCACCACTACAAGACCCTATCACCACTACAAGACCTTATCACCACGACACCATTCCACCAACACCACACTACCACCCATGCAGATCGAGGTTGACATACCACGTTGCCACCAATACAATGCCCTGCTTTCATCTCCCACCGCCCACGGCAAGTTCAAGCGTCTGTTGAAGGCGTGGGTGACCCAGCACCCTCACTACGTCTACTGGCAAGGCCTTGATTCTCTTCTGGCTCCCTTCCTTTACCTCCACTTCAACCACGAAGGTTCTTGTCGTCCCGCCCTCCACCGCGTGTTTCAGTTGCCTGCCTTTACTTTTCTCAAAGCTTGTTTTAATTAATATTTCCGGTATTTTTTAAATAAAATTTTTTCAATAAATTTTTGAAAAATTTTATTAAACTTTTTTTTTGAAATTACACACAGCTCTAGCATTCGCCTGCTTCTGCTGCTTCATCGACAAGTACCTTCAGAATTTCTTCTGCAAGGATAACTCCCTCATCATCCAAGGTACCATCTTCCAACCCACCCCTCCTATCTCACCACATTCCCAATTTTTCTAACCCCTCTGTAGATCTTTCAAAACTTTTCATTTTTTCATTTTTTTTTCCATCCTTACGTTCCATCTATTCGTCCATCAGTACACCCATCAAGCAGTTTCACCAACCACCAACCCAAAAGACCATCAGCTCATCAACTTCATCTATTAGTTCACCTTCCTTCCGAATATTCACCTACCAACCAAATCAGCTTGCTTACTCTTTATTCACCTATTCATACATCCATCTGAATATATAACCACCCATTCATGTACTCATTCATGCATTCATTCATGCATTCGTTCATGCACCCATCTCTTCACCCATTCAAGCATCTATCTACTAAGACATTCATCCATTCATTCAACCACTCATCCTCTCACCCATCAATTCATTCAACCACTCATCTTCTCACCCATCAATTCTTCCAACCACCCCTTGAATAACGCATCCATTCATCTCCTTTTCAGAGTACTTGGCTGTGTTTTCCCACCTTATATGCTTTCACGACCCTCAACTCTCCACCCACATGCACAACATTGGCTTCATCCCAGATGTAACCACTTTCACTTCCCTTATCAATTAGATATTACGTAAATCTTCCTTTATTAATAATTCATAGTTTTACTTTTTTTATAAATTCTTTAACAAGTTTTACTAAAATTATTTTTTTACGAAATGTTTATTACAAATGTATTATTGTTGATTATTTACTAAGAATGTTTTAATATGAGTATTTACGGCAAGTATTTTCAACACCACAAACAACAATACCAACAACAACAACACCAATAGCGACACCAACAACAACAATACCAACAACACTAACAACAGTTATACTCTATTCCCTGGTTCTTGACCATGTATGCACGTTAGTATGCAAGTTATATTTCAAAAATATCACTAAATCTATCTCAATAATAAAAAATTGAAATTATTTTTTTTGTTTGATCATCAAAACACACAAACTTCACAAAAAACAGCTACTCAAGCGGCGCACATACAAACACACAAACACACACAAACACACACACACACACACACACACACACACACACACACACACACACACACACCCACACACCCACACACAAATCCACTCAGAAAACAACCCACACAGACGCCTTCCCGCTCGACAAGATCTTCCCTCTATGGGACTGCCTCTTGATGGGGGACACCTCCTTCCCTTTGTGCATCGGGGTCGCCATCCTCAGACAGCTCAGAACACAGCTTCTCACCTACGACTTCAACGAGTGCATCCTCCTCTTTTCGGACCTTCCCGGGGTGGACATTGAAGCTTGTGTCAGCCACTCTCTCCAGGTCTTTTCAGCCACCCCTGCCTCCTGCACTCACCGAAAACACTCCGGTTATCAAGCATCCTCTTCTTCTTCCAGCCATCATTCTTTCAATCATTATCATTCCTCTTCATCGCCTGTTACCCACCTGGTTGGTTGTTTTGTTAGTGAATGCGTTTTAGTGGATTTGTTTTTTCATTGCCATGCTGCACAACAACAACCACCTTATACAACCAATTCACCATGCCTCCACATCCTACACACTCGATAAAAACCACATTCCACACAACAACACACCCTACAACAACCACTCCACACACAATAAATCCTATGATAACCATACACCACATCACACCACACCAAAACACACCACACCACACCACAGCACACCACACACCGCACCACAAAACACAACACACCACACACCACAACACACCACACCACACCCTACCACACCACACCACACACCCTACTACACCACACCACACCACAACACACCACACCACACACCCTACCACACCACACCACACCACAAAACACCATACCACACCACACCACACACCTTACCACACCACACCACGCCACAACACACCGCATCACACCACACACCCTACCACACCACACCCTACCACAACATAACACACCGCACCCTACCACACCACACCACACCACACCACACACCACACCACAGTCAATGAGCGACATTCCACTGGAAGTTTTGAAGGCGGAGATGTGTCCCCGTATATCAGCTGAAGACCTCATTGAACTCATGGCTCTGACCAATAGGAATGGTTTCTCACAAACCTCCTGCAAGCTGATTGGCTGTGAGAATAAAAGTGTTCCAAGCAATAGTGTGCTGGTGGTAGATGTGCGAGAGCGGGAAAGGTCGGTGTCTTGAAATTGGTTGAAGGGGCCAATTAAAGTGATTTTAACTAGGTCACGTTTTGTAATTTTTTTCTTTCTAGTTAATAAATAATATTCAATAATTATAAAAAAATAACGGGCTTACTTCTATTTAAAGTTTATTTTTTGATTGTAATTAATAACTTCAATGCTTCCCACAACGACAGCTTCATGACGGGTTGCCTACCAACCAGCATTAATGCTCCCTACAACAGCCACAACAACCAAAACGACAAATCCCATTGCAACAATGCCATCAACAACAACAACAACAACAACGATGACAGCAGCAACAACAACAACAACAACAGTGGTGACATTCCTAGTTACTTGATCAAGTTGCTCGAAGGCAGCATGAAACACTTCTTGAAGGTTATTGTGGCTGAGAAGCACTCGACGAGCGACAAAAAAGTCCGTCCAAAGTTTCAATTTTGCAAAATAACCTTTTGTCCATGAACAATAAATATTTTAAACTTGGTTCTATAGTCAATGTTTGATTTCTTGCAACAGACAATTGACAGTTCTCATGACATACAGTTATTGTTGATTTGAAATTTTTCCATTATTTCGATTGTTCGCCACGTTCCGTACCATTTCCAGCGTCTGTCTGGACTTGTTTTAATGAGAACTATTTTAAAAAGTTTATTATTTCATGCAAGGTGTTGATGCATCGTATATAACCTTAAAAACCACCCAAACTCACATAGAACGACGTCAACAACAATTAATTCGTAAACAAAAAAGAAATACGTGCTATCACCATTAACATGGGCATTTCTCGACCACCACTACTACCACACTTTGCACCTTTACCACATTTACCACCAGAACCACCACCACCACTTTTACCACCACCACCTTTACCACTACCACTTCCACCACCTCCACCGCCACCACTTCCACCACCTCCACCGCCACCACTTCCACCACCTCCACCGCCACCACTTCCACCACCTCCACCGCCACCACTTCCACCACCTCCACCGCCACCGCCACCACTTCCACCACCACCACCCCAGATGGCAGAGGCTCTAGTGAGGAGGGGTTATGAGAGGGTGTGCGTACTGGATGGAGGTGTGGAGGTGATGCAACGTGAGGGATTCTTGACGTCCCCTTCGGATGCACAGCTCACCGCATCTTCATGCTTTTCGTGATTCGGAATGACGATTGTTTTTCTGTTTCCGTTTAAATGTCTTTTAAATATTTAAATTTTTTTGAAAAAATAATTTTTTTTGTTGAAAATTATGAACCATATTTTTCCATTTTTAATTTAAATTTTTATTCAAATCTTTTGCTTCATTTTTTTCGATGAGTATTTTGACTGAAATCATTAATCTTTCTTTACTCTTCTCCTAAATTATTGTCCACTTTTCAAAATTCTCTTTATATGGTTATTCTCGCACATAAGACACATCTCACATAGGTGATTGGAGCCAGTCAATTTTATTGTTCGTTCGTTATTGCATCTATGAATTCCAAATTATAAACCTATTCAACAAACCATTTTATTTTTTTAATGTCCAAAATCAATCAAACGCCATTGATCGAGTTAGTGGAGTTTACAAACCTACCATTTCAAAATTTTATTTCTTCACATTTCATCTTTCATTCTTTCACAATTCATCCTTAATCCCTTCACAATTCATCCTTAATTCCTTCACAATTCATCCTTAATCCCTTCACAATTCATCCTTAATCCCTTCACAATTCATCCTTAATCCCTTCACAATTCATCCTTAATTCCTTCACAATTCATCCTTAATCCCTTCACAATTCATCCTTAATCCCTTCACAATTCATCCTTAATTCCTTCACAATTCATCCTTAATCCCTTCACAATTCATCCTTAATTCCTTCACAATTCATCCTTAATTCCTTCACAATTCATCCTTAATCCCTTCACAATTCATCCTTAATCCCTTCACAATTCATCCTTAATTCCTTCACAATTCATCCTTAATCCCTTCACAATTCATCCTTAATTCCTTCACAATTCATCCTTAATCCCTTCACAATTCATCCTTAATCCCTTCACAATTCATCCTTAATTCCTTCACAATTCATCCTTAATTCCTTCACAATTCATATTTAATCCCTTCACAATTCATCCTTAATCCCTTCACAATTCATCCTTAATTCCTTCACAATTCATCCTTAATTCCTTCACAATTCATCCTTAATTCCTTCACAATTCATCCTTAATCCCTTCACAATTCATCCTTTATTCCTTCACAATTCATCCTTAATCCCTTCACAATTCATCCTTAATCCATTCACAATTCATCCTTAATTCCTTCACAATTCATCTTTAATTCCTTCACAATTCATCCTTAATCCCTTCACAATTCATCCTTAATTCCTTCACAATTCATCCTTAATTCCTTCACAATTCATCCTTAATTCATTCACAATTCATCCTTAATTCCTTCACAATTCATATTTAATCCCTTCACAATTCATCCTTAATCCCTTCACAATTCATCCATAATCCCTTCACAATTCATCCTTAATTCCTTCACAATTCATCCTTAATTCCTTCACAATTCATCCTTAATTCCTTCACAATTCATCCTTAATTCCTTCACAATTCATCCTTAATTCCTTCACAATTCATCCTTAATTCCTTTCACAATTCATCTTTAATTCCTTCACAATTCATCCTTAATCCCTTCACAATTCATCCTTAATCCCTTCACAATTCATCCTTAATCCCTTCACAATTCATCCTTAATTCCTTCACAATTCATCCTTAATTCCTTTCACAATTCACCTTCATTTCCAACCTCTTCAACCTTCTTGGGGGTCTTGTTGGCTTTCATGGCCAATTTTTTGAGATTTTCGAAAGCCAGCTGGAAAAGAGGTTTGTGGTTGGTTCAGTCACAAATCTATTTTTATTTTATTCACGATTAGAATGTTTTTATTTTCTAAGTTTGTCTTGAAAAACAAAATACAGAAACATTGATTGACTGTAACAAGAACATGAAGATAATTGATCAAAACCAGGAAAATTACAGGTTACAGATTCTAATCTAATCAAGACATTTGCAACTCGCCTTTCAGCGCTATCTTCAGAGGCGCTTTTTCTTTTTCTATTTTGATAACCATACAAACCTAATTCAATGCATGCAGTTGTATAGCGCTTCTATTCATTCAAGCACTCACCTCGTCTGGTTCCGCTTCCAGCAAGTTGAGGTAGAAGGTAGCCACGGACTCAACGAAGGCTCCCACGATGTTCCTTCTAACCAGGGCGTATTGTATCTCCGTATTTCCATCGGGCTGGTAGGAAGCTGCAAAAACATGGTGTTGCATTATTTTTTGTGGTATAGCAGAAAATGTGTTGCATAAATATTTGTGGTGTTGCAAAAAATGTTGTGGTATAGCAGAAAATGTTGTGGTATAGCAGAAAATGTTGTGTTGCATAACATGTTGTGATGTTGCATAATTTGTTGTGTTGATAGAGAATTTGTTGTAGTGATGCAGAAAATTTTGTGAAAGGACCTTTGAGGAAAGTCTTTCCTTCTGAGCATCATAAAGTAGGCGCATAATCATTTGTATTTCTTCGCATTTGTTTTTATTATTATTCTTTTATTTTTTAAGTATTTTTGGGCATTACGAAATTAACGATAAAATAAATAACACTATTGTAAAAAAAATGCAATGGTGTTGTGAAAAAATAATTATTAAAGAAACATAACACTCTTACGCACGTTTGAACAATGAATATTTTATTTTCATGGTTCAGACGTACGCTGGAAATGTTACAAAAAGCTAAAATTTAAAAAAAAGCTAACAATTGAGCTAAAGGTCTCGGAATTCAATCACACAAGGGTTGCTACAGGCACCTGAAGTTATGATGTTGTTGAGCCTGTGTTGTTCCTGCTTGAGCACCTTGGAAGACCCCTTTTCTATCACCTTCTTCAGCGTTGTAAGGTAGTAAGAGACGTGTCTGAGAGTGGTTGGACGGGTATCAATTTGATGAAGTATAATATAATCTAAGCTGATCTAATCTAATCCACTCAAAAAATTCATACAGCAATAATGAACGACTGTTCAGCTATTTTTTAGTTAACCACTTGAAGAGCAATAACTGGGTATTTCCAAATTACGTATTTATTTATTTATTTATTTATTTATACTAAAGAAATAATGAATAGTATTTTTTAATTATACTTTCAATAAATAATTCCCTCACTCTTCAACAAGATCTTTATTTTTCGCCAAACGTTCCATTTCCTCCAGAAGTTTTTCCTGCAGTAGATCGTTTATGCTGGCTTACGTTGTAACACTATGCTCTTGAAGGCAACATTGTAGCGTAATTAAGCTTTTTTGATCGGTAAATACTCAACGCTATACAAATCTTTTGATAAGATTAGGGTAACTGAGATAAGGTTAAAAACCTCATGAATATTCATAACATTCATCTTTACCAAGTTTTCCGCATCGTTCAGTTCCTTGCCGTACATCAACAAGAGGTCGTCAAAAGCTTTGATTCTGCCCACCTGGGTGCAAAGTGGAGTTATTTTTAATATTTGAAAGACGTTTTCACTGCACATGTTGATTATCTAATTTAATTTCAATACCTCGGATGATTCAGTAGCTCCGTGGTCTTTATGAGCATTTACAATGGTTAAAAAGATTAGAGCGAATAAGGAAGCAAGAAGGACCATGATGACGCTATAAGGAAAATATTTTCAATACTGCTTATTACTGAAACGATTCAAAATTAAGTTTCAATTTTGTGAAACCTTTAACAAACTTGAAGCTTTATAACGGGTTTACCTCACTTCTTTGGTTCACTAAAAAGTATAACAGTAACGATGAGAGTAACGCCGTGTAACAGTTGTTTTAACAGGTTGCGCACCTTCCATGTTAACCGATCGATTTCATAAAATAAGCCTCAGTTAGGTTACAGTACGAAGAACCAGAGTAATCTATACTGATACAGAAGTAACTTCCAATTTCAAATCAACTCAATTCTAAAACTTAATTATTTCTTCTTTTTTTAAATATATGTTTTTTGTTCCAAGATAACATTTTTTTAGTAAAAAAGAGATGAAAGGATGAGAAAGGTTGAATAAGGTGTGAAACCAAGTAAAAATATGCTACGTTCAACAAATAACAATATATTGCAGTATTCTAAGAGCTACGTTATAGCTTCAAAATATGCTTTTCATTCAAAGAATAATTGCAAATGGGAAAATTATATTTTTTACTCAGATGTTGTACGGGAAAATAGGTAATGTCACGTTTGTAGTGTCAAATGATTTAATAAACACGAATGGACGGCTAACAATTTGGAATTATAAATAATTATAGTTGCCGCTGGTGAACATGTAGCACGCTTGCCGCGTTTCCCCTGCAGACCGCGACCGATAACCTCTGGAAAATCCATGCAGTCTCGCGTGCATCGCCCGTTGTTTCTCGAAGTCGCTGGCCCAGCTCCGTAAGGAAACACAAGGATGAGGGGCCGATAGAACCTCCGGTCTCTATAGCTACTGCCTGGAACACGTAGTTCCCGATTAGGTTGCTGTACTTCTTCACCTTAGCGGATTCTGCCAAGCCTGCCGCGGAGCCGGGTGCGACCGCAGAAGCGATGACGTGGGAGGCCGAGAAAGTGTCCACCACGGTAGCGTCCCAGACCAAGCACTTTCCCGACTTCCACGGAAAGAGTGTAATGCCGTCCGGGCGACGGCCATCAACCCTGTGTAGACCTGTGGGTTCCAAAACTGATGGTATTCCGGCCTTTATCAAGGCGCGTCTGATTATATCGTTTATCGCTCCGTGACAAGGAAAACGACCTTCTTGGAGGCGACATGAGAGAGGGTGGAGGGCTGTTTCGTCAATTTGGGTGCCGCACTTGCATGGTGTGCGTTCGATAATATGTTGTACTCATTTTTTGAGTTTATGCCTAATATTCAGTTATACATAAAAATGTTAAATTGCATGCACTTTCTAGTTATCTGACAATTTTTCTTCACATAAAATTAAAAAAAAAACTTTTTGTTCCTATTATTGTACTAAACACATCGATTGATTTAGTTATAGCAGATTAAATTAATACATGGGTCCCAAGAGTCTATGTAGGCACTTAACTTAAATAGACTGTTTTGTCTATGTTTTTGTTTTAATTAATTTGATCGTTGAAATCCAGAATTTTCAAAGAAGTTCAAGAAAACCCTGCAGACAAATATTTTAAGTTTTTGCTAAGTATAATCCATAATATAGTTTGATTTCAAGACGTTCAGACGCCAGTGAGAGAACTACGATATAAAGCTTCCTCTGAAAGTTGCTATAAAAATGCAGACAGATGCCGAGATGGACAAAGAGAAGTGGTCAAATCTTCTCTGTCAAACTATCTCTGCCATGTGCAAGAGTAGCATCATCGGGCAGGATGTGTTGCGTGTGCAAGGCTTGGTGGGCATAACACTCTGCAATAAAGAGGTTTTCCTGGTCGACATTTCTGAGCATTTTGAACCCTTTCTTGGAAATGTTGAGTTACCAACGAAAGTTTCTCAAAAACGAAAAAATTCAAACCCAAAGTTGTACAGAGTTTCTGACACAAAATATGATGACTTAAACAACCAAGAACCTGACACTGCCAAGAATGATGATAGTTCAAACAACAATGGAAATGTTCAAGTGAGCAGTTAAACAACATTTACTTTGTTTTGACTCACTGTGATTCACATGGAAATTATTTTTTATACGTGAGAACAATGTTCACTTGAAGTATTTATTATTGTTTTTTGAAGATCATAAGCCCAAAGTGTGATAGCAATCAAGATTACTGGGACAACAACAGCCATTCCAATGACACTCAACAATCCAACCAACAGTATAGGACTTACAATGACAACACAAACTATTACTCATGCAACAATGATAAAACCAACAGTAACAACAACAATAATAAAACTAACAACAACAGAAACAATTACCTCGACAACCAGCAACAATTTAACAATAACAACAACAACTTCAAAGCACCAAACAATCCGCAATCTCAATTCGACCCTCTCAACCAACTTGAGTCCTTCACCTCCAAGCAGATCACCACCCCCGTCAAGAAGTTGCGCACTAGAAAAGTCTGTTTCCCTTTCTTGTCTTTATTCATCTTTAATGGTCCATTTTTTCCATAGCTTTTCTAATTAAAGTTAATAAAGATAATAAAAGTATTTTCTGGCTTTCAATTAGTCAGGTTCAATGATGGTTTGGTAATTACTTGATGTCTCAATGACTTTCAAACAACTAAAACCCCATCAACTCACAGGAGTTTTCTCAAACTGTTGCCACAACAAAACACACTGCAGAAATCCTTGGTTACCAGGTGTGTCCCATCTCAATCCCTCCTCCTCCATCATCTTTCACCACTAATTATTTTCCCAATTTTCCCATAAACCCTTTTTCATATACCTCATCACAAATTTCATCATAATTTGTTCCACTTTTTCCATTTTTTGTGTCACAAACTTTCTTACTTTTCAATAACACAATCCAGCACCAGTACACAACATCACACCACTCTTTGCCATTGTTTGAGCATGCAAAACAACGCGTTGCAATACAATACAATAAAATGTCATAGAATATAAAACGTTAACTACAATACAATAGAATACGTACAATGCAATACAATAAATGAATACAATAAATATATGCACCAACTTCAGCAACAAACAACCACCTCCCAACAGGATTTTTCACCCTTTTCATCACGACCATACACCTGCAAGCTGTGTGACGCCTGCTTCTCCAAGAGGTTCTGTCTTGCCAACCACATCGTCACTGTGCACCAGGTGGCAAGAGTGGTGCTTGATGGTGGTGAATGTTGGCGTATGAGGAGGGAAGATGATGGAAGAGGATGAAAAAGATAAGGTTGCTGGTAGTGGAGGAAAAGGAAGGGAGTGTTGAATTGATAGTTTCGGATAAATAGGAATGATGGAGTAGGTTGCATCAGTGAAAAGAGGAAGGAGAAAAGTGGGAAGAGAGGAAAGGGAAACGTGAAGAATAAAAGAAAAAGAAGTAGAAAAAGGAAATTGAGGAAGAAGAGAAGGAGGAGGAGGAGGAGGAGGAGGAGGAGGAGGAGGAGGAGGAGGAGGAGGAGGAGGAGGAGGAGGAGGAGGAGGAGGAGGAGGAGGAGGCGGAGGAGGAGGAGGAGGAGGAGGAGGAGGAGGAGGAGGAGGAGAAGGAGGAGCAGGAGGAGGAGGAGGAGGAGGAAGAGGAGGAAGAGGCTGAGGAGGAGCAGGAGGAGGAGGAGGAGGAGGAGGAAGAGGCTGAGGAGGAGCAGGAGGAGGAGGAGGGAGAGGAGGAGTAGGAGGAGAATGAAGTAGGTTGCATTTGGTCAGAATAAGAAGTTTCAACGTGGGCCTCTTCACAGGTGGGAGGCAAGTACGTGTGTGAGATGTGCAGTAGACAGTTCCTGCAGAGGAACAGGTTTTCCATTCTAACTTTCATGAACCTTAAATTCATTCAGTTTTTTTTGTCGGCTCATATGATGTTTTTCAGTGGCTACTTTCTCATCAATCTTTTTGCTGTAGTGTCCATCACTTCAAGGTGTTTGGACTCTCTTCATCTCAGCTTACTTCCATACCTTCTCCACTAAAACCTTACCAAAAATAAAACAAACTCAACTCAACCCTTACTAACAACGCCACTCAACCAACACCACAACACCAGACCCTCAATCAGCAACTCCACTCAACCACAGCAACAATCCAACACCAACTCCCGCCCTCAGGTACATGTTACACATAGAAAAGCATTTGAACGACGGCTCGAGGCTCGTGTGTCCTGAGTGCGGAAAGAACTTCACCATCAGAAGCAACTACGAAAACCACCTCAAAAAGTGTGCAGCCTCCAACAACGCCGCCAATAACACTAACAATAATAATAATGTTGGTAATAATAACAACAATAATAACAATAATAATTGTTTAAATGATATTTCAAGAAGTAGCAAAGGTAGCACACGCGATGGCGGTGTTAACAAAACAATCGCCAATCGTCCTATCAACGCCAACTGTAGCAACAACAACAATAATAATAGTAATAGTAACAATAGCCATAATAGTCGTAATAACAACAGTAATAGTAACATCAACAATAATAATAATAATATTAACAGTAATATCAATGATCTAAATAACATTGACATGATTAAGAGTGAGACGATGACGAGGAAGGACAAGATGGGTTTAAGCTTCGACTCTTTCGACGACGTGATGCAGGAGGAGGGTGCGGTGGTGGATGGAGGGAGGGTGGTGGATGCGGTGGTGGATGGCAGAGGGGTGGTGGACGGGGTGGTTGCGGGTGAGTTGATGGAGCATGTGCCCATCAAACAAGAAGATCTTTTGCTCTTCGACCTCCAGAACTGACCTATCAACTCTCTCCTTTACCTTTCTCCTTTTCTTCCTTTTTCCCTTCCTTTCCACCTTCCCTCTTTCTTCCGCTCTCACTCAGTCAATCCATTCCAATCTTGTTTGCCGTGAATGCATACACTTGCATACATGCAAATACATATACACATTCATTTGTAAGTACATAAACACATACATACACACAAATACATACATACATACACACATAAACACAAATACATACATACATACATACATACATACATACATACATACATACACACACACACACACACACACACACACACACACACACACACACACACACACACACACACACACACACACACACACACACACACACACACACACACACACACACACACACACACACTTTGGGAGTATCAATTGACATGCTACTGAACATCGAACACGCATTTAAATCGATTTCAAATGGGTTTTTCACCATTATCGAGTAATCGAACGTTTGCCAACCACGCAAGCAATCACCTTTAGAACTTTCTATTATACTTTGATTTTATTTTAGTGATATCTGCCACCGATCTTCCTATCATGCTTGCGTCAGCAATAATTTTTTATTAAACTTTTTTTTATACTTTTATTTAATTTTTTCGAATGATAACTTATGTTAGAATCAATTTATGCTTTATTTGTCAAAGTTTTTCATTTATTTCTTTTGATGATCATTTTGCCGCATCTCCCGTGTCTGTTCAGTTGAGTGCAGTTGTTTCAAGTCCTCTTTGTACATTCACCCTCCACACAATATTACTCGCTCTCACATCAACCACCGATGTCTATGTAAAGTAGTTGTGTACAAAGAACTCAAATGTAAAATAATAACAATAAATATTATTCATATTATCAATAATCTTTGAATTGCTGCTTCTACTACTAAGCTGATCACACCGCTTACTGATCCCCGAAGCGGGGTTGAGCATGGCGGTGTTGATTCGCAAGAAGGTTTACGCAGGTGATGTATTCCCATCGGAATGCTTCAACAATTAAAACCACTCGTTTCGAGTGATGGCTCGCAACTCCTTCGACAATCCGTCTCAGTCCTGTTTAGAGAGCTCAGTCAATTTTTTTGCACCGAACGTACTTTTTAGTTTAAATTTTTATATGAATACATTTTTCCTCCTTGAAACTTTTTCTCAGTCAAAAATCTTTTATAGTAAAAATTTTTGGTAGTGAAAATTATCTTATAAGGTAACTTTAAATAATTCATTATTGAGTCTGTTTTAAGCCATGGACAGTGGTTAGTGAGCTGTGTTGCGTAGCTAGAAGTTCAGATTTGAAAGGCGACAACTCAAGTAAAAAACAAACACACCTTACAAGCTTGTCTGGTTACCTAGTAGCCTAGCAGTGAGTGAAATGTTGTTTTGAAAGTGCCTTCAAACGTTTGCCGAACAATGTATATTGATTAGATGAAGTTATTTTGAGTACTTGAGCTAGAAGCGTTTTCTGGGTGAAAACACATTCAGAATGCATTTAAGTGGAATGGGGATGTAAATATTTTTATGAGGAGTTAGCGAGAGACACGACAAGCAATATAAGGAACCTTTGAAGGTTAAGTAAACTCCAGGTGAACAGACTGACAGTGCAGACACGTCGTAAGAGAGATGAATGGAGGAAATGAATAAAAATTCAGATTTTTTCAGTGCGTAAGAGTTGGTATTTTCAGAAATCAAGTGACTCTAAACCTCAAGTATCGGTGCTTCTGAGCTGTCTAATGTGAATGAATGATTTTTGAAGAGATGTAATACAAGCTACATAAGCTTAACTTAGAATGGTTAGATTTGATTAGAGCGACAACTCACAACGAGGACGAAACAGGTGAAGTGGGACTTGAACACATGTCAAGGCGAGCATTAAAAACTTCAAACACAACAATAGACCGATGGAGTGGAGCATTCTTAGATGTTTTCATTGAAGCCTCTACAAACTCTTTTTTCTAATATTCTTTGTGCTACTTCTCAACCATGTCCTCGTAAAGGTCTTTAAACTTCAGTTGTCTATACAGTTCGAAACAGTGCACTCTCGAAGATAGTATAATCAGCGTTATGTAAATTCTTTGATTAGATGAGAAATTAACGCTATCAGAATGGAGATGTGATTCTCAAAATGGTGCACTTTTATTAACGCCTAATGTTGTTTGCCAACAGTGTTAAAAATGTTTAACACTTCGGCAACTTACTTTCAAGGATCGCTAATTAATTTATTCTATATTTGTATATTTTATTATGAGTATACTATTGTATATCAGACGTGAGTTGATATCTGTATGTCTGGAGACACCCTGGCGAAAAGATGAGAAGACACGTTCAAATAGAAAAACAATCTTCAGACAATGAACCCAATAATGTAATCGTATAAAATAAAAGTGAATTATGAACAAACTCACAGAACATGAGGTAACATTGAACAGTTAAAAAACCTAATCAGTCACAAAAATTAAAAAAACCAGTCTTCACTCCTCCTCCTCCTCGTCAGAACGATCCCTTGCGCCCCAATACCGCCTCCTTCCTTCCCCGTTGCGTTCATCGGACTCGTCGTCACGACCACCATGCTCATCATCATGATCCCCCTGACCTTCATGCCTATCACGACCACCATGATCATCACCACCATGACCCACATCATCATGACCACCCTCATGAGCACCATCACCATGACCATTCTCATGGGTCCGGTCATCATCCTCGTCCAAGAGTTTGTCGTACCCGTTCTCCACGTCTCTTTCCCTTCTGGCTGTCTCACTCTCCGTGCCATCTTCCATGTCCGAGTCGCTGTGGTCGCTTCTGTTCGAGTCGGACTTTCTCCTCCTTCTCTTCCTCCTCCACTCCATCTCGCTGTCAGTGCAGCCCGATGAGGTGCTTTGTGAATCTTCTTGCTGGACGCTGTGGAGGTGTTTTGGAAAATCATCAAAAAAAAATTCCCAATAAAAACTTGGTAATATATAATATAAGAGCGAGTCTTGAAGTCAAAACACCTTTTCATCAAGGTGTTCACCTCCACCATCAACTTCACTGCACCAAACTCACACCATCCGCCAACCTGCGCTTTCTGCTGTGTGGTGTGAGGTCAGTAAGTCTGATCCTCCTGCCGTTCAATTCCAGGCCTTCCAGCTCTTCCAAAGCTCTTTGCACGCCAGCCTTGCTTGTGAACTCCACAATGCTGTGAGTGACGTAGCGGTGAGGTTGTCAACAATGGTCTCAACGTTGTTGACACAGTGCGAATATGACGCTAAATAAATTATATATAACTGAAACATATTGTAAGTATGATTCATAATTTTAATATATGAAGTGTCAACGTAACGACTAAACACAATCAAGAAGCGAAATTAACGAATCTATTGACCCCAACAGAAGCTTTTAATACGAAATCAAACTGTAACATCTTGATAAATATCTATCCATATACCGCCCAGCCGATCATCACATCACTTTGCAACGGCCACAATTGAAAATATAATTTACTCAACAAACCATCCAGTCATCCATCTAGCAACTCAAAGGGACACCCGCCCAGCACCAAAAAATCCACCCACCCTTCATTCCTCCTTTCGTGATGAGCGTCTGCGAAGACCACTTCACCCACTCTCTCCATTATATCGCGCAACTCCTGCAAAAGTTCAAGGAGCTGAAATGATGGCGTGCGGCGGACGTGTGATCGAAAAATAGAGAAAGTGATTTACCGAAGATTATGCAGAGAAAGGATCATACCAAAAGAGCAGAACGACTTTGGTTGAGCTATGACTAAAGATTGCTTAAGAGTTGCTTGCTTGGTTTTTTGCTTAAAAATTGAACATAGCTGACTGGTTGATTGAAGGTTGCTGGCTGCTTGGTGAACTGCTTGACTAATTGAATGGTTGGTTTGCTGGTTGCCATTGGTTGGTTTGTTGGTTGCCATTGGTTGGTTTGTTGGTTGCCATTGGTTGGTTTGTTGGTTGCCATTGGTTGGTTGATTGATTGGCTGGCTTGATTCAGTGACTGCTTGACTAAGTGGTTGGTTGGTTGATTGATTGACCCTTCTTATTTGCGTTTTTGTAGCCACTGTACCAATTAGGAATGGTTGTTGAGGTTACAAGTATTTAAGGTTCAGAGTGACACAAAACACCAAAATCTAATCAACAACACACTACTTAAGACATTGGAAACAATTCAAATTAATAAAAATAAATCTAAATAGTTTCACACAAGTCTACATTAAGAGTACAACTACAAAAACAACAACAACAACAAAAACAACAAAACAACAGACCTGCCAGCCGATCCTGGTGCTGAGATTTTCAACCAAAAGACGGAACTCTGTCCTCATTCTTTGCGGCCTTTGTGAATGAAAGGAGAGGAAACAATTGGAGAGCGAGTCAGGCACAGAATGTTGTGAACAGGTACATGAAGGTGCCACGATAGTTATCCTACTGCTCCGAAAATACTTTCAGAAATACAAAAGAAATCATTGAAAAGAAGAAATATTGAAAAAATATATTAAAATAGTAACAATAAAAACAACAACAATACTACTAATAATAATAATGATAAAAATGATGATAATAAAGAAATTTAAAAAATAATAAATAATAATAAGAATAATTCTTAACAAGTGAGACTCTGGTATGTGAAAGGAATCCGAGGCCGACCACCTTTCGACCTCCCTGACGTCAGGAGGGGGATACTCAATGCCCCTCTCCACATCCCTCTTGAGGTCCTCCCCGTGAGGCGTGCCCTTGGCTGGCTCTACAGTCACCCTGGTGGTGGCGTACATGCCTTGAAGCTCTTTGAGGCTACACGCCGCCACAGTAAATGCCCTTGGCGCCTTAGTTTTTTTGCCTTGGCGCTTCACAGCTTAGAGTTAATATTAATATTATTATTGATTAAGTTTTTTTCCTTAGCACTTTACCAAACAATAGAAAATGAATAAGATTATTATTATAGTGGCATTAACTACTAAGTGTTTCGAGCCACAGGTTGGATTTATTATTATTGTTATTATTACTATTATTATTAGTATTTGAGGTTCCATTATGAAAAAATGATAGTTGTTAATGAATTGTATTGTATACTGATGCGTTGTAGTTGGATGTTACAGTGGTGAGAGTGGCGAATTGATTAGAAGAAGGGGTAGGTTGATGTTGTATGGAGTGGCAAGGTAATGGAGGTGCCGGTGGAGTGTTGAAGAGTAAAGCAGGCTTCAAGGTGGGAATGATGAAATTAGAAATGGTTGAAATGGTGAAGAGACGATGAAGGAAAAGATGGGTGGGTTGGTGAAAAGATGATGGAAGAAGAGATGGGTGGGTTGGTGAAAAGATGATGGAAGAAGAGATGGGTGGGTTGGTGATTGGTGAAGTAGCAATAAAGCAACGCGACAAACACCTTTCTCCACAAAGAAGCTGGCCGTTGCATTCATTCACTGCGATCTCCACATCTCTTGGGTGATCAAACTCCTGTGGGAAAGTCATGGGGCACCATTACACAGTAGATATCATTGGAGTGGTCTCGAAACTCTTCGGGATTGATGCCTCTATAATAATATTCGTGTTATATCGTATTAAAGCTCATTTATGCGAAAAATACAGCCACAGCCACGTCAATAAGACCACATTCAGTGCGCAAGCGAACAATACCCTTCATGCGTACGTTTATATTTTTAGTGAATGGTGAAAGAAACCAATAAACATTTTTAGAATTTTTGTTAAAGAAAAAAGTAAGAAATTCTGGCAAGTATATTTTGGCTACATGATCTGCGGAGATCCGAGTGAGTTGAATGAATGAATGGATGACTAATGTTGAAGACAATGTCATAGAGAAGATATAGTGAGAAAGCGGGGAGACGTCAAAACGAAAACATTACAATGCCTCAATGCAACAAAGAGGCTTTCTTGCTAGCTTCTTAATGATTGTTGACAGAAATTTATGAAGAAATTAATGGCGAAACTTGATGCTGAAAATATTTTAAATTATTCAAAATTTAAAAAAAATTGAGGGAATACTGAATAAACTGAATTTAAAAAAAATTGAGGAATGAATACAAGCAGCAAGGAAATGGAAGGAAGGAAAAGTGTACACTGAATTGTGCATGGTTTCAGCAATTTCAGAAATACAGACCATTCCAACTTAGAGTTTGAAGGATTGACTGAACGGATAAGGTTAAGGCGAATAAACACAAAACTAGTCAAGGACATACACAATGGAATGTTAAGCCATTACCTGTGGTAACTGAGCGTAGTTAGAAGGGCCTACTTTCTACCAAATAAGCCCTGTTTAAGAGTGTCAGTGTGATATGTGATAAAAAGATACCAGCAAGAGTGAGGGGTAAAATTTACAAATCAGTGGTGAGACCAGCCATGGTATATTGCCTAAAAACTGTGGAGCTGACAAAAAAGCAGGAGGCGGAACTGAAAGCGACTGGAATGAAGATATTGAGGTTCTTCATTGGATCAACTAAAATGCATAGAATCAAAAATGAATTTATGAGAGGGTGAGCCCACATGAATGCAATCCAAAGAAAAGGAAGAAAGCAAGGCTGAAATGTTTTGGACACGTGCAGAAAAGAGAGAAGGGACACATGAGAAGAAATGTGGTGAAGATGAAGCCTCCAAAGGAAAGAAATAGAGGACCAAGAAGATGCATGGATGCATTGGAAGACCTGAGAGCTGCTGGAGTAAAGATAGAAGATGTAGGCAATAGAACACGGTGGAAAAGATTCATTGTGATGAGCCCTGAAAGCGAGAAGCAGAAAGAAAGACCAAATAAGCCCTGTCAACCTTGATTGAATAAAAAAAGAAAAGGCTCAAATGTGGTCTCCGTGGTGAGTTTCTGAAATATACAAAAGCGACTGAAAGTGAAAATTAAGTCCATGAGCAAAGCGAGAAAAGGAGGGCATTGAAATGAAAAAAGAAAAAAACAAGATGCAGATGGAAAAAGAATGGAAAGTTTCAGAATATTGTTTTCCGAGGGTGGTGTAACTTGAGGTGGATGTACTGGGTGGAAAAGTTGTTTAAATGAATAAATGAGGTGGAAGTGAATAGAACAAAATTTTAAGCAAAAAAAAGTAGGACAAGAAGATGGATTGGTTGAAATGAGGTCAATCACAAAGAAAAAAATATAAAAAAATGTATTGAGCTATATAAATAGAATCCTTTGCATGCAGTGTAGTTGCTGTAATGTGGTGTAGAAAATAACTCTCTACACAGCAGTACTGGACCAAAGATCAATAAATTTATTTCATTGGTAGAAGATCTAACCTTGAAGGTTTAGACTTAGGAATAAAATAAAGTGAAATGGGTATATATATATATATATATATATTATATTAAATAAAATAGGTATGAATATATTTTTTCCTATTATATTTAGGCCTGATGACCTCGAAACTTTACAGGGTTAATGCCACTATAATAATATTTGTATTTGTATGTATTGTATATAGCTTTCAAATTTTCATTTCACAAAAAATGGAATTATTTTTCTAGTGGTGAGGTTGTCTTTTGAAGCTTCGGTAGAAAGGGACCATGGAAACATCCTTGGTGGCTGTTGTATGCCACTATTGCCTGCCTAGTGAAGAAGTTAGCTGTATGGCTGAGCCAGTGATAATTCCTGTGAAAGTTAGGTGAGTATTCACGAGAGCTTTTTCAACAGCAGCTTCAACTCTGGTTGCTGGTAGCTCAAGTGTAGGTACTGGTACGCCTCAACCATGCCATCCTAAGTCAGTGATACTCCACAGTGACTGATACATGGCTTCCAACCTTTGTATGGAGTCTTTCTTTCAACCATCCCATCACCTTTGTGGCTCTTTGCTGTACGTCTTCAATGTTATTGAAGAGTGATTTTTGGTCGTTAAATACTATATCTATTTTCCAGGATGGGTCTCACTAGGCTTTTGAACAAGTGTGCAAATGTGCATTCCATTGGATGAATGAGACCACTAGATGATCCTTGAACTAATTATGATTTATAATAGCCATGATGAATACATGGGAAACAAAAAAAATCTCCATAATCTTTGCATTTGTTTGCGCAACGTGCACCTCAAAACTGGGTTTGCTGGTTACCTATGTATTAAAATCCTTCTCAACCAATGTTTCAGATAATTTCGGTATATTTGCATGTATAGTCTTTTTTTCAGTCATAAGAGAGAATGCTTGTGATATCTTGTTTTTGAGTTTCCTGATGGTTCATGTTTGAAGATAGAACCTTAGAAGTCATTGACGTGACTACCTCTGCAGTTGGACCATGTAATCATGCCATTTTTGAAAACCATGGGTGATGTCGTTGAAGCAAGATAATTTGTTGCCAGCTGCAAACATTTTGAGTGAAGATTTGACAAGTCTGGGCAAAGAGGAACATAACAAAAAAGAATAGACCTAGCATGGTTTCCTGAAATTGGAAATTCCCTAGTTCTTGGTTAACTTTTTCATCTAAAACTCCAGATTTGACAACAGTTGGTCATAGCAGTACATTAGTGTGTAGCCTCAGGAGAATACTCTGCAAAAATTTGTTCAACAGATCTTATTTTTCCCCCAAACGTCATTAACTGGAAGGTATATCAATCCTTTCTTCCACCCAACTTGTCAAAGTATCTGAGTTTTGCAACATAGGCTCCGATAGTTGAATCTTTTTTTCCCGTTGTTATGTTCAAGCTATTTTAAGGCTTATAAAACGTTGAAATTTACAATGATACCAATATAGAAATAATAGAAATGGATTAAAGCTTTTTAAAAATGTAAATTTGTACTAACAACAAAGCAATATCCAGATTTGAGCATTATATCATTGATTCTGCCAATTCCTCTGAAAAATCTTTCTATGTCTTTTTCGTGTACTCTAAAGGGTAATCGGCCAATATAGACCCTGTTCGCAGCCATTTCACTCCTTCGAAGTATTTGCTATTTCAAAACACCAAACAAGAGCTTCATTATTTATAACGGGTCATTATAATATCCGGTAAATCTAATGCTATCAATAACATATAAGTTAACTTTTAATCAATATCTATAAACACTAAACATTGATGCAGCCTTTTAAAAGTTTTAAATGTTGAACATATCGTTTTCTGTTTGTTTCACTCAGAAAGTTTGCATGAATAGTTAAAACATGAGTTATTATAATTTTAATTGGTTGTATATAAGTTTTATTTAGCCATTTCCTAGATTCATATAAACTTATAATCTTGATTTATTAATGAAAACCCTAGATAAAAACTAAAATTTCGCGTCCACACATCGTATTTTTCAAAGTTCAGTTTTCAAAAAATTACTTTCGAAAAGTTACTAGGAAGATTAAAAATGGATGAAACAACTGAAAACATGCTTGAAGAGGATTTACACGCAAAGACTCTTCTGAACAAAATGCAAGATTTTTTTTCCAACAAGCAGGTTTATAATTTTTTTTTGCTTCAAATTAGTTTGCTTGAGCTGGAATTTTCATTTGACTGAAAAAAGTTATTGTCAAATTTAAAAAAAATTAGTTACTGGAACTAAAAATTATCAAAATAATATTATTCATTAATCTTCATATAAATAAAAACGTCACACAGTTGTGTGATGTGGTGTTGTGCGTTGAGGGTACTCGAATACCGGCCCATAGAGTGGTCCTCAGCTCTTTCTCTGACTACTTCTCTGCCATGTTCATGAACGACATGGTGGAAGCCACCCAGCATGAGGTGAATTCTTAATGACTCATCATTTGATCCATATAATTAATTAATTAATTAATTAATTAATTAATGACTTCAAATAATTTGTTGATTCCTTTAATAAGTTCAAGCAAATATTTACATCTTTAATTTTTGTTCAGAATTCTTCTTAATAATCGTGATTGAAACAAGAATTGTAATAAAAATCATATATTTTCTACAGGTGATACTAAAAGATGTAGAAGCAGATGCATTGAAGGAGCTAGTCAGGTTCATGTACCTAGGTGACTGCAAGCTTCAAAGAAGACCCCTTAAACTATCATTTAAAACTTATGTTATATTGATTTGAAACAAAATTTACTTGTAAACTTTTATAAAATATCGTTTCAAAATTGTATTTGTGTTCAAAATTAATTTTTGTTTGTTGGTCTCTGCAGGGAAGCTAGACATAAGAGAGGACAATGTGGAGACACTCATGAGGACTGCATGCCTCCTCCAGGTTTCATTCCTGTCAAGTCTTCATCATTTGATTCATCCTATAATATTTTTGTTTATACTTCTTATATTATATCAATTTTTCATTTATTCTTATAATCACACATCACTGTATGCAACTCTTTTATCAATACTTCTCCATCCTTTGCTCATTCATCTGCACTCAATTTCTGACTGCTTTTATGCATTTTTTAACTTGCAAATTCTCTAAATTACATTCAAATATTCATAAAAAATACTTTAAAATTTAATTACTAACAACAAAACAACAACAGCAACGACATCATGTACCAACAACACCACAGCTGTCCACGGTGGTGTCCACATGCAGTCACTTTATGCGCAAGCAGCTACACCCCTCCAACTGCATCGGCATTCGACACTTCGCAGACTCCCAAGGATGCTCCGTCCTCTTTCAGCTTGCGCACCAGTACATCGTTGTCAGTGGGGGAAGGAGGGGAGGGTTGATGGGGTTGATGGGGTCTCAAAGTTCTGTTAAGCTAAGCATAATTTAATAACTTTCGTTGTTGTATTGTATTGTATTGTATTGTATTTTATTGTGCGCTAACGTTGATGGGGACTAGAGAGAGAGGTGATACTGGAAATGTGGGGTTGTTGCTGATTGTTGAAGATGGCGTATGGTGAGTTGTTGTTATTGCTTCAGCTAATAACAGGAGTAGCTGATAGGTTGGCTTCATGCTTACTAATAAAGCACCCATTAAAGGTGACTGTCGCCAATGCACAGACAAGCCATATCTGCCGCCATGCCTCTTATTCACCATACACCTTTTCAACGTCACTTTCTTCATCTCACTATCTTCCAACAAACCTCCCATTCACTTCGACAACAGATGCATCACCACCTTCTACCACACCTTCACCATCTTTCGCTAGCACTACCACCACTTTCTCAATTCACTCACCACCACCACCATCACCACCTTCACCGCAGGAGAACTTTGAGAAGATCATCATGAACCAGGAGTTCTTGCAACTCAACCACCACGACCTCATGGCCCTCTTCAAGGACGAGTACCTGAATGTGTCTGATGAGTCGGTCTGTGTCCTTCTTACTTTCGCCCATCTTCTTTCTCGCTTTTTTTTTCTTTTTTAAATCTTTTTTATTTTTTTATTTTTTATTTTTTTTCTATATCCTTCTATTTTTTTGCTTCTTTCTTTTTTTCCCTTTTTTCCTTTTTTCCTTTTTTCAAAGTTTTTGAACACACACACCAGGTGATTTTCCACTCTTTGGTGCACTGGACCAACAAGGACCCTGAAAACAGATCCTGCCACCTACCTGAACTCCTCTCCTACGTCAAGCTGCCCCTCCTCTCTCCTGAGGTTCTCTTTACTTCCTTCTTCTATCCCTCCTTCTTCCTTCCCTTCATCTCCATTTCTTTCCCACTTCTATATGACCTCACACAATCTTCCTTTTAACACAATCTATCTGACACAATCTTCCATCTTATTCTTACGCGATTCAAGAGTATTTCATAGACGAAAGTAGAGTTGGTCTACGATAAAGAACAAACCTCATACAACATCGTAAATCCACACTATTTTATGTACTTGCACTCGCCAAATCTCCAAGCAACATAATTCTCCTGCGCCTGTTGCTCATGTATTACTACTACTTACATACGCTACTCCGTTTTGACCACCTTCCATGCCACACTGCACACTTGTCTGTATGTTAATCCTCTTCCACACCACTGTTTTTTTACTCTACACTACCACTCTTCTGCACTCAACACCATAATTACTTACTCCACATCACCACCTCTACCTCTTTCACCCACCACCACCACTACCTCTTCAACACACCACCACCACTACTACTATCTCTCCAACACACCACCACCACCATCACTACCTCTTCAACACACCACCACCACCACTACCTCTTCAACACACCACCACTATCACCACTATCTCTTCA
>OX387250.1:2092647-2147647 GCA_947562095.1 Branchellion lobata
CGCAGGAGGGGTGGTGTTGGGGTGGCCAGCTGCGACGGTTTCTTGTACGCAGTGGGTGGCCATGACGCCCCTGCCAGCAACCCCAAGTCCAGTCGCTTTGACTCCGTCGAGAGGTTGTTGGCGTTGTTGTGGCCTCCAAGTTCCACGGGGTTAATGCCACTATAATAATATTGGTATTTGTATTGTATTGTATTGTTTGTTTTTGTTATTGTTTTTGTTGGGTCTTTTTTGAGTTTTTATCAGTGGGTTGATGAGTTGAGCTACATAAAAATTAACTTTCAAAGCTCAGCTTTGTTGTCTACTTTTATTTTTTAAACGGTAATTTCTGTATCCATCACCATCCTCACACTACCACCCACGTGCTGTCATCTTCATACCACCACCCCCACATTATCTACAGTTCACAGTCTTCCTCCCGCTACTATCCCTTCATCAACCATCACAGTTTTCTACCACCACTCACAACTATCAACCTTCATCAGCAACAATCAACAACCAGAACCATCATTAACTGCCACCACCAACATCAACCACCACTCCCAACAATCACCACCACCACCACCACCACTTCAGATACGATCCCAAGACAGACCAGTGGACCTCGGTGGCTCCCATTTCGTCTCCCAGAGACGCTGTGGCGTTGTGTTTGTATGGAGACAGGTGCTGTCTTTGCATTGGTTACACTCTATATATGAAGTATATACAAAACAGATTCAAAGTATTGCGTATTTACAACAATCTACCATACCTTTTAATATTACACTCTGTGTTGAAGAGACAACTTTTCCATTTGTTGACCTGTTTGTATTGTTGACCTGTTTGTATTGTTGACCTGTTTGTGTTGTTGACCTGTTTGTATTGTTGACCTGTTTGTATTGTTGACCTGTTTGTATTGTTAACCTGTTTGTGTTGTTGACCTGTTTGTATTGTTAACCTGTTTGTGTTGTTGACCTGTTTGTATTGTTGACCTGTTTGTATTGTTGACCTCTTTGTATTGTTGACCTGTTTGTATTGTCGACCTGTTTGTATCTATATATTGTGGCTTTCAAAAGCCTTGGCTCTGATACTTGTTATGATTAAACTCCTTGTATTGTATTGTGTACTTGTATTGCTTTGTACTGTATTTTATTTATTGAAATGTTTTGTTTTTGATGCAATGCACTTTCTTATAAGACAGTGTGTTGGAGTACGTTGTGTTTTCTAGTAATGTAATGTTTTTCACTACATTTCATTGAAATAACTTGTAATTCTCAGTGACCTATTATCTTTTAATTGGAGTAAGTTGTATTTTATTATAGTAACTTCTAAATAGCGACAAACTTATTTTGGATTTTTTAATGATTGTACTGTGGTTGTATGTGGTTTTATGTGGTTGTTTGTGGTTGTATGTGGTTGTTTGTGGTTGTATGTGGTTTTATGTGGTTGTTTGTGTTTGTATGTGGTTGTATGTGGTTGTTTGTGGTTGTATTTGGTTGTGTTGTGGTTGTATGTGGTTGTATGTGGTTGTATGTGGTTCTATGTGGTTGTATGGGGTTTTATGTGGTTGTATGGGGTTGTATGTGGTTGTATGTGGTTGTATGTGGTTGTATGTGGTTGTTTGTGGTTGTATGTGGTTGTATGTGGTTGTATATGGTTGTATGTGGTTGTATGTGGTTGTATTGTGGTTGTATGTGGTTGTATGTGGTTGTATGTGGTTGTATGTGGTTGTATGGGGTTGTATGTGGTTGTATGTGGTTGTTTGTGGTTGTATTGTGGTTGTATGTGGTTGTATGTGGTTGTATGTGGTTGTATGTGGTTGTATTGTGGTTGTATTGTGGTTGTTTGTGGTTGTATGTGGTTGTTTGTGGTTGTATGTGGTTGTATGTGGTTTTATGTGGTTGTATGTGGTTGTATGTGGTTGTATGTGGTTGTGTGTGGTTGTATGTGGTTGTATGTGGTTGTATGTGGTTGTTTGTGGTTGTATGTGGTTTTATGTGGTTGTTTGCGTTTGTATGTGTTTGTATGTGGTTGTTTGTGGTTGTATTTGGTTGTGTTGTGGTTGTATGGGGTTGTATGTGGTTGTATGTGGTTGTATGTGGTTGTATGTGGTTGTTTGTGGTTGTATGTGGTTGTATGTGGTTGTATATGGTTGTATGTGGTTCTATGTGGTTGTATTGTGGTTGTATGTGGTTGTATGTGGTTGTATGTGGTTGTATGTGGTTGTATGGGGTTGTATGTGGTTGTATGTGGTTGTATGTGGTTGTTTGTGGTTGTATTGTGGTTGTATGTGGTTGTATGTGGTTGTATGTGGTTCTATGTGGTTGTATTGTGGTTGTATTGTGGTTGTTTATGGTTGTATGTGGTTGTTTGTGGTTGTATGTGGTTGTATGTGGTTTTATGTGGTTGTATGTGGTTGTATGTGGTTGTATGTGGTTGTATGTGGTTGTGTGTGGTTGTATGTGGTTGTATGTGGTTGTATGTGGTTGTTTGTGGTTGTATGTGGTTTTATGTGGTTGTTTGCGTTTGTATGTGGTTGTATGTGGTTGTTTGTGGTTGTATTTGGTTGTGTTGTGGTTGTATGTGGTTGTTTTTGGTTGTATGTGGTTGTATGTGGTTGTATGTGGTTGTATGTGGTTGTATGTGGTTGTATGTGGTTGTATGTGGTTGTATGTGGTTGTATGTGGTTGTATGTGGTTGTGTTGTTGTTGTATGTGGTTGTATGTGGTTGTATGTGGTTGTATGTGGTTGTATGTGGTTGTATGGGGTTGTATGTGGTTGTATGTGGTTCTATGTGGTTGTATATGGTTGTATGTGGTTCTATGTGGTTGTATTGTGGTTGTATGTGGTTGTATGTGGTTGTATGTGGTTGTATGTGGTTGTATGGGGTTGTATGTGGTTGTATGTGGTTGTATGTGGTTGTATGTGGTTGTTTGTGGTTGTATGTGGTTGTTTGTGGTTGTATGTGGTTGTTGTGGTTATATGTGGTTGTTTGTGTTTGTATGTGGTTGTTTGTGGTTGTTTGTGGTTGTATGTGGTTGTTTGTGGTTGTATTGTGGTTGTATTGTGGTTGTATGTGGTTGTTTGTGGTTGTATGTGGCTGTATGGGGGTGTATTGTGGTTGTTTCATTATTTGTGGTTGCTGCTTGCAGGTTGTTTGCAGTGGGTGGTTGTGACGGACAACACTACCTGGCAGAGGTGGAAAGTTATGACGTACAAGCCAATGTATGGACTCCCGTGAGTGGTTGTGGTGGTGGTTATGAGTGGTGGTGGGGGCTGTGGGTGGTGGTGGTGGCTGTGGTGGTGATGTGGCTGTGGTGGTGATGTGGCTGTGGTAGTGAGGTGGCTGTGGTGGTGAAAAGCTGCTTGGGCCTATAAGTTAACGATGATGGCTGTGAGGCGAGGGTGACTGTAAGGTGGGGAGGTTATGGAAATGGCTGAACTACATAAAGGGGAACCTTCAAAGACAGCGTGGAACCATCCGTGCAGGAGAAGAGTCTCAGGACGGGCAGGGCAGGCGCTTGCGTGGTGCACATCCCTTCGAAGCAACCACACTGCTCCCCCCAGCAACACCTCTTCGGCAACTCCAGCTGACTAGCGCTGCAAGTGCCTGCGAGACTGCGCAAGGCATTCTGCAAGTTCAAGAGTAGCCACAGGTTTGTCGACATGCTCATGTTACCTTGATCTGCATTCTAATTCTCTTGCACTTCAACTTTCACTCATTCTAATTCTCTTCCACCCCTCTCACTCATTCTGGTTCTCTTCCACCCCTCTCACTCATTCTGGTTCTCTTCCACCCCTCTCACTCATTCTGGTTCTCTTCCACCCCTCTCACTCATTCTGGTTCTCTTCCACCCCTCTCACTCATTCTGGTTCTCTTCCACCCCTCTCACTCATTCTGGTTCTCTTCCACCCCTCTCACTCATCCAATTTGAATTGTTTATTTGATTTTTTCTTAATTTTTTTCCAAATTTTCTTTCCAAATGTTTCTCTTTAATCCTTTTTTATCCTTTTTTCTTTTTTTCTCTTTTTTTTCACCTTCCTTATCATCCAATACTGCCCTACCTACCACTGCAAAACCGCAATACCACAGCGATTATTGTCTAGTGAGTAAATTGCACAAGCACGAAGATGATGACGAGGACGACGACGATGGAAGTGATGATATTGATAATGGTGGCAGTGGTGATGAGGATGACGACGACGACGATGATGATGACGATAGATACATGGAGTTCATAAAGTCCAGGTGGTGTCCATGTTCTGTGGACGAGCGCCATGAAGGCCACTACCACAATGACGTCATAATCCGCTACAACCATTTCAATAACCAGCATCAACATGACGCTATTCATGAAGGTGGAGATGATGATGATGATGATGAGGAGGAGAGGGATGAGGATGAGAAAGGGGAGGAAGAGGCAGATAATGGTGGGGATGATAATGGTTGCAGGTATGTTGAAGGCAGTCATAAGGCTGGGGTGGGTGGCAATTTAAGGGACTCGTTTGCAGGTGCTTCAAACATGCTTCCTATTGGAAGGTTCTGTGACGTCAATGACGCCACTGGTGACGTCAATGACGCCACTGGTGACGATTGTGGCTATCAGGATTGTGATGGTGATAATAATGCTGCTGCTGCTGATCATGACGATGATGCTTATAATGATGATGATGATGATGATGATGATGATGATGATGATGAGGATGATGATGATGCTGATGATGATGATGATGATGATGATGATGATGATGATGATGATGATGATGATGATAATGATGATGAGGAGGAGGATGAATATGATGCTGATGATAGAGGTGGTGGTTATCATAATGTTGGTGGTGCTTTCTATAGAGACGCTCAAACGAACACAGAAATCAAAGAGAATATTTGTCATTTCAGCGATAAAAGTATTCATTTCAATAATACTACTACTTGTACTAATGCTACTACTGCTACTACTAATGCCACTACTACTTCTATTACTACTACTGCTACTATTACTACTACAACTACTACTACTATTACTAATCCCAATACTATCACTACTACTACTATTACTACTACTACTACTAATAATAATAACAATAATAATGATGTTAATAATAACAATAACGAATTTCTACGTCTCAAATGGAATAATTTCCATATTTATGACGAAGTTTTGGACGAGAGTGAAGGCAGCAAGTTGAATATAAATAATAAAAATAGTAGTAGTATTAATAATAATAATAATAATAATAATAATAATAATAATAATAATAATAATAATAATAATAATAATAATAATAATAATAATAATAATAATAATAATAATAAAAGCAGCTTAGATAACACGAAAAGACTTAGCAAGAGGGGTAGGGTAAGACCAACGTCTTGTTCGGAGTTGCAAGGGAGGGGGGGGAAAGGATTTGTGTTGGGAAAGGGTGTTGAGGGGGTGGTAGGGGGTGTTGAGGGGGTGGTAGGAAGTGTTGAGGGGGTGGGAGGCTTGGTGACCTCTAGAGAGATGCAGCGGTGTTTGCAGTGTGCCGTGCCGTGTTTCGATAGCAACTTCTACAACAATGTTGTTCACAATAACATCAACATCGCAAACAACAATAACGTTAACGATAACATCAACATAACAAATAACGTCAAAATTAAAAACATCAGCAAAAACAACAACACCAGAAAAAACAACAACAAAACCGGCGACAACAACATTAGCAGCCTCAATGAAGCCTCCTTGTTGTTGGATCCACGCAAGTACTACTTATCTCACTTGAGCGTCAACCTGCACGACCCGTCGAGAGGGGGTTCGAGTCCCGCTGCTAGAAACAGAAAAAGCGATGGTGTTCTTTTTCGCCACCATCACCACCCTTCTTCAGCCCCCCTCCATCAACACCACTATCGGCACACCCACCTGTACACCTCCTCACACCGTGTTCCTTATTCCCCTCTTTTTCAACTCACTAAACTGCACAACAAAATTGAAGTTAGCTCTCTTTGGCAACAACATCAACCAAAACAACAACAACAACAACAACATCAATCACAACAACAACCGCAGCAACATCAACACAAAGAAATGTTGACGGTTGTGCATTCCACTCAACAAGTTCTTGAACTGCCATGCAAGAACAAGCAGTTGGTAGAAAAACATCAGCAACAACAATGGCAGCAACAAAAACAACAGCAACAACACAAACAACAGCAGCAACAACAACCACAAAAGCGACAACATATCAAACAACCGCTCATGACACCGAGTTACTTTTCAACAAAACAACATCTCTCATTGCCTCAAAAAACCCTCCAAAATCTGCAACAACAACATCAACAACAACAAAAACATCAAGAGCAACAACCTCAACTCTTACAACAAAAACATCATAATCAAAAACCAGTGCAAAATCCACTTTCACAGCATAATCACAGAAATCCTCCACCACCATTGCAACAAAAACGACCACCAACGGCGTCACAGAAGCCACAGCAACAAAAACTACAGCAACCTCTACCGCCACCAAAGCCACACCAAAACGCGCTACATCCACCACCGCCGCCACCACCACCACCAAAGCCACACCAAAATGGGCTACATCCACCACCACTAAATCCACATTTAAAACAACATCATCAACAACAACAACAACAACAACGACCACAACAAAATATTGACCAAATTCCATCACAATCACAGCAGCTTCGACAAAAATCACTGCTCCAACGCCATCCATCAAAACCACAACAATCACAACAACCATCAACACAACAACAATCACAACAACCATCAACATCAACACAACAACAATCACAACAACCATCAACATCAACACAACAACAACCACAACAACAACCACAACAACAACCACAACAACAATCACAACAACCACCAGCACCACCACATAACCACAAAATTTGTACTTCCCCCCTTTCATCCTCATCCTCTTCTTCTTCTTCTTCCTCTTTTTTCAATCCTTGCTACCAAAGCCTCACTCCTCCTTACGACAAAAAAACGTTCTTCAGTCATCACGTGACCTCTCACTTGGAGCTCTCTCTCACTCACAACCATGCTTACTTAAATAATATGAATAATTTGAATAATAATAACAATAACAATAAAAACAATTACAAAAACAACAGCGGTTATAAGAATAATCATCGTTATCTTCATACTTATAATAATAATAATAATAATAATAATAATAATAATAATAATAATAATAATAATAATAATAATAATAGCGTTAATAACTCAGATGAAAACGATGCAATTAAACATAGCGCCCAATGTGATGCCAGTGGCGTGATTGGTGGGGATGCACCTAAGTTCAAATTCAAATCAGCCAATCACAAAGAAAGGCCATTTTTTTCCGTGTCCAATGAAAACTTTCAAAAGCCTCACAAATCTTTTTCGACCAACCAATCAAACAACAGCTTGAACAACAGTCTTTTCGGCAAATGTTCCAAAGACAAGAAAAGCGAATTCAATAACATTAACAACAATAATAATAGCACTACCAATAAGAACAACACCGATAACGTCAATAATAAGAATTTTATGAGTAATAAGAAAACCATAATAGACGAAGCTCTTGTCGCGAAAGCAAACACGAATGTTTCTTGCGAGTTTCGAGGGAGTCCGCTGGCTGTGGTTACTCCACAAACGTCTACTATCACTTCTACAACATCTACGACCGCTATCGCCACCTCCGCTGTTGTCGCTACTACTTCCACAGCCACCACTTCCAGCACAGACATCTTTATTTACACCTCCAGCTTCACCACAGCCTCCATCACCACCATCATTACTACTACTTGCAGTACCGGCGCTGATACCAGCAGTGGTGTGGAGGTGCGAAAAGAAATGTACAAAACTCAAACTGCACAACCTCTCTTCTTCACACCACCATACACCACACCATCTTCTACATCGCCACCATCATCCATTTTACTACCTTCCATTACACCATCTTCCATTGCACCATCATCCACCACTCCACCTCATCCACCCCCTTTCACTACCTCATCATCCACAACAGAAAAACTTCTCGCGCCACCACCATGCACCACACAAACAACTACCACACCATCATGCACCACACCACTATCTACCACACCACCATCCATCACACCACTATCCACCACACCACCATGTACCACACCACCATCCACCACACCACTATCTACCACACCACCATCCATCACACCACTATCTACCACACCACCATGTACCACACCACCATCCACCACACCACTATCCACCACACCACTATCTACCACACCACCATCCATCACACCATTATCCACCACACCACCATGCACCACACCACCATCCACCATCAAGAAGGGGGTTGGCATGTTTCCAAGGCAACCACCAGAGGTGTCTGGTGATCACGTCACCCTCAAAGCCGCTTTGAATGACGTCGCTTGTGAAGGAGGAAATGTCGATAAGGATGTAAACAACAACAACAACAACAACAACAACAACAACGGTAACAACAACATCAGAAACAACAAAATTAATAAAAATAAAATTATTGATAGAAATAAAGTTAATAATACCGGTATTGGCGACAAAAACGAGGCAAGTGTTCTCCTTGTTGAGGACGCGAGAGATGTTGGTGGGGAAGATAGAGAGAATATTTATTGGGAGCTGGAACATACTACTGGTTGGGAAAATAAGAAAAACAACAAAAAAAACAAAAATAATAATAATGATAACAATAATGCAAATAATAACAAGCAGAGGAGCAACAAGCGGGTGGTGATAGAGAGGAGGGGCAGGGTGGATGGCGGGGTGCCTTGTTCCAAGAGCCTGCACGACTTCAAGCTGGAAGACTTGAGTGATGAGTATCATCTTCAACTTCCTCCTTCTTCATCTCGCCATCATCTTCTTCATCATCACCATCTTTCTCATCATCCACACTCTCCTTGTTCTCCTCATCATCCTCAGCATGGTCTAGGCTTTGAAGAAGCAGACGTCAAAGTTTCTAACCCTTTGCAGACCACTTCTGACGATGCTTGCTTTGGTGCAAGTCATGAGAGGTATGGTAAAGAGGAGAAGGAGATTGGCGATGATGAGGGAGCGGACGAGGAGGAGGAGAAGAAAGAGAAGAAAGAAGAAAACGAAGAGGATGGAGAGGAAAAAGAAGAGAAGGAGAATACGGTCGTTCATGCGGCAGTCTGCACTGCCACCTCGCAAGCACCTCTCAACGCCACTCCTCTCAAGTACCCTTTCTTCTTTCAGGCGAGTGTTATAGCAACTCCATGCAGAGAGTGTAGTGTGGGAGTTGCATGCAGGGCAGGCGCTGTTGTGGCTCATCAACCTCCCTTCAAGAGCAGCATTGCATACCTCTCGAAGCCGAGTTGCAAGGTCAAGTCTGCCGTGTTGGGTACCTCTCCAGCTATCCACTCGTCCAATTGTTACCTGCCTCATCCCACCAATTTATCCTTTTCCCCTTCTCATTCATCCACACCCCATCCATCCTTCTCCACACTCCATTCATCACCGCTCTCTTCATCCACCTCCTCCATCCCCCATTCTTCTATCTCACACCCATCCATATTTCACTCCTCCGTTCCTCATTCTTTCATTCCCCACCTTTCGCTCTTTCACTCCTCCACGCGTCAGCAACCTTCAAAGTCTCATTCTGAAACTCCTCCAACCTCCAGCCCCACCCACCTTCCTACAACAACTCCAACCACAACACTCCCCAAACTTTCTAAGCCCGCCATCAAAACATCCAAACCATCTACCCCTAAACCACTTTTTTTTAAACCGCCCGCCTTTAAACCACCCAACCTCAAACCATCCACCCTCAAACCACCCATCTTTAAACCACCCACTCCTAAAGCTTCCACCTCAAAACCTCCTAACTTTAGGCCTGTTATCTTCAATGCCGACTCTGTGAATCATCTTCTTAACAGCATTGCCGACCACTCATGCAACAACAACAACAACAACAACAACAACAACAACAACAACAACAACAATAATAATAATAATAATAACAGCAACAGTCACAACATTATCAATAACAATAAAAAAAGCATCACTAGCACCAAGAGCAGTTGTAACCTCAACAACAACATCACCACCACCAATAACACTACCACTACCATCAGCAATTTAAACAACAACACAAATGACAACAACCACACAAGTACCACTATCAACAACAAAAACACCAACAACAACAACAACAACACCAACAACAACAACACAAATAAAAACACCACAACCAACCTTCTCACACCAACAAGTCACCAAAGGAGTACCATAGCAAGTCCTTCTCAGAAACCACAGGTTCCTGAGAAGCCCAAGTCTCTTAACCAGGGCTTCCAGAAGAACAAGAAAAGATGTCCCACCCCTACCAAACCCCCCTCACCCTTTCAAGCAACTTGTGGTGGTGGTGGCGTGGGGAGTTTTAATGGTGGTGGTTCTGATAGTGGTGGTGGTTGTAGTGTTAGTGGTGCTTGTGGTGGTGGTTGTGCTGGTGGTGAGTATGGTGATGGTGGTGGTGATTGTTGTGATTGTAGAGAATGCTGTGATGGTGGTGATTATAGTGCTGATGGTTATCAGGATGGTGTCGATAATGATGATGATGATGGCTGTGGTGGTGATGAGGGTGATGGTGGTGGTGATGGTTGTGATGACCATGGTGGTGATGATGGTGGTGATGATGGTGGTGATGATGGTGGTGATGATGGTGGTGATGATGGTGGTGATGATGGTGGTGATGATGGTGGTGATGATGGTGGTGATGGTGATGATGGTGGTGATGGTGCTTATGATGTAAGCACTGGCGAGTAGGAAGGAATGTCAGTGAGACGAATGCTTCAGTGGTTTCTGGCTGCTCCTCATCTTTCACACCCACCTTCGACAACCCCTTTTGACTTTGTTTTAATTTTTTATTCTGAATGTCTTTTTCAATTTCATCTGGTGGTATTCATTATGTTCCGTGGCAGCTTCGAAGGAATCTCTTTTGACCATTTCTAATCATCTTTACCAACCACCGACCATTCCTGAAATCATAACGACTCGTAACTACTCTATAAACTTCAATCACCCTTCACAGCTCTTATTCACCCTTTAAGAAGCCTTATCACTCTCCTCAACTTTTGGCTATCTTAATCACCTTCGGTACATATTGATTAAGCAACTCAGTTGCATTCGGCCATCTTAGTTGCTTCTTTAGTGCTTCTTTCCATGAAATTATTCAAACTTTTGTATTTCTGAAAAATTCGCCATCCATGAAATTAAAAAAAACACTCACTCGTTGATATTTGAATATTGAATATTTTTGAAGCGCTTCATTCATTTCTTTTAATTCGTTTCTTCGAGGCAAGTATCTCTTATAGCATCTTTCAATCATGTTTTTTTCTGCCCTAGTGATGTTCCGTCGTCTTGAAAGTGGTATTTGTGTTCTGTACTCAATAAAGTCTACACTTGTTGTCTTAAAAATATTCTCACCTCACAACGAAACTAACTCATTTCTCCAACGAATTCCTCCTTTTCGTAGTTCTTCAAAGGGTTTCGGGAAGCTTATTCATGCTACCGAGACTTAACCGCTCGGTCTTAGTCAGCTGGGTAATTATATGAATGAAACGCCTGTGAATAAATACATTTTTGAAACTTCAAAAGGGAGTTTGAAGATCGAGAAAAGTGTAAAAGCTGTTTTATTCGAAACTCAGAAAGTCACAAAAGCAAACAAAACCGTCTTTTTAGTGATTGTTTGACATGTGTTTGGCCATTATTGGCCAATTACGGAACAATTATTCACAGATTTCAGCACGAACACATGATCATAATTATTTCTTCAAATTAATTGTTAGTTATACAAGCCTGGGCAACGTACCCTCACGAGCTTATACAAAAGCATACATAAATAGCATACATACATGATCAAAAACTTTAAGAGTATGATTAGCGCTATACAAATGTTTTGATAAGATTTGATCAGATTAAGTAAAATCAGGAAGTGATCGTAGCAGGGATTGCTTCAGAATTCCACGGAAACTTTGAAGCGTGCGTCCCTTTGTCTTTGTAGCACTTCTACCCTCTCCAACACCTTGCCGAAACGAGTTCCAAATAAGTTAATTTTCTGTGACAATTTGTTCACAAAACAACATTTAAAAGGTTATAAATAAGAGTAATTTTTTAAAAAGGTTTTTTGAAAATAAGACATGGCTATGTTTTGGGGGTGGTCGGCGTTTTTTTGAGAGAGGCAAATAGGATGGGAATATTGAAACTGGAAATTTTCTTCCTGTTGAATCTGCCTGTGGGTTGTGAGAAGACTGGTAGCTTTGAGGTCATGGTGTATCGACGAGACGACGGAGAAAAGACCCTCTTGAGGGCTTCTCTGAAGCGCTTGCCCGTGATGCAGTAGAGGAAGAAGTTGATGGAATGGTTGATGAAGAAGATCTGGTTGATGAAGGGCTTGGCGAGATGATAGGCTCTGGTGTGCTTCCAGTAGGGTTTCATGATGAGCATGAGGATGCTGGGGGTGTTGCAGACCAGGAAGCAGATGGAGGCTGTCAGACAGAGAACAGTCATCTGACGCACCGTCACTGCCTCGCTATCTGAGGGCATCTATGGTAGTGATACAATACAATGCAATGCAATGCGATACAATACGATACAATGCGATGAAGTAAAACGAAATATATACAATAAAATACAATACAATACAACAGAATACAATACAATACAAAAAAATACAATAAAATACAATAAAACACAATACAACACAATAAAATGAAATACATTATAACAACATTTAATACGAATATTTTTATAGAGGCGTTTACCCAATAAGTTTTATAAAGACGTCGTGCTGGCGGTGGTTGAGACTGGAAGTGGCTCTCACTTTTGTACCACAAAATGACTGACTTTTCGGCTACGAAGTAACTTTAAATATTAATAGCGTCATCTCACAAATCATTTTATTGAGTATCTGAAATAGTTTGATACTTGGCCTCGAAACTCTACGGGGGCACATGCCACTATAATAGTATTTGTACTTGTACTGTGTTGCATTGATGCTCAGTAATTCTTGGAAAAAATTCAATGAATTTTGGTAAATTTAACCATTTGAGTTGGACATGAAACTTATCTGCTTCAAGAAGGAGGAGGTTAAAAATACAATGTTAAAATGTTTGTTCATAAGCTAATGAGCTATTAATAGATTGTCTTAAAAGACTACAGGCAGTGGGAAGGAGTTGTTTTGAAGACTTCAAGAAGTTAACTAGGAGAAAAAGATGGTTTACAACGTACTTTCACCCGAAAGTCTGTTAAACAATGTAATACAATCAGAAGGAATGTTATTGCTTCTTCGACATAAGGGACCTAGCTCATAGTCCATTGTCTATTTTTCATCACCTCTTAAGCATCCATGCAAATGTGGCGAAAGGGAAAGCATATAACAGTTTGCACCCTTCCAACACCACCAAGGAAACAAGAAGAGCATACCAATGGCAACGAACTGATTGAAATATTTGAAAGTCCCAGAGAAGGCCGTCTATCTTCAGTTTCTTCCCTCCTTTGATCTCATAATGCTTTTGTTGCTACTTAATAAGGGTTCCAATCAACGCTATACAGATTTGTTGTTTATATTAAATAAGCTTTTGACTTGGATAGTTAGATATTTTAAAAGTTATTAGATTAGAAGTTATTGTAATTTATAAACCATAATACCTAGTAACTTTTTTGAAAAGTGACCAATTCAACCACTCTTAAACCCTACCGTCAGTTTTGAGTTAGTCTTTCATGGTTTGGAAACGCTGAGCAAAGTAGACCAAACACCAAAATAGGAAATGAAAAATTTTTAAATGACAGGATATATGAAATGTGAAACAACGAAACATAATAAAAATGAATATTTTAAATGAAGAAAAAATTATTCGAAATGAGAAGACACACAAACACAAACACACACGCACACACACACACACACACACACACACACACACACACACACACACACACACACACACACACACACACACACACACACACACACACACACACACACACACACACACACACACACACACACACACAACCACACAAACCTTGTTCTTGTTGCTCCTCATGGCGATGAGGGCTCTGATGATAAGAACGTTACATGAGATGATGATGAGACAGGGCACAAGGCTGATGAGCACGAAGGCCAACCAAGGCCTCACGAAGGCTTCAAAGTACCTGAAGTGGTCGGTGGGACTGCCACAGTTGGAGACCAAGGTGAGAGAGGAGTGAGCACTGGTGAGGGTGTTTATTGTTGAAGAATTCTGGGTGAAGTTTGCGAAGAAGGGGAGCAGAAGGGAGGAGTTCGAAGAGGATTTGAACTCGGCTCCTCTGGTCCAAAATACATGCAGGTTTTTCAAAACTCCCGCCAAGAAGGCCATCGACACGTGGTACTTGACATTTCTGGGCAAACACAGTCCGCACTCCGCCATCGGGAAACACACGGCGATCAGGCGGTCTATGGTGAAGGCCACGCAGATCCAGATGGACGTGTCCGTGGAGGTGAAATTCAAGAATTTCTCGAGCTTGCAGCAAGCTGGATGCACTTCCTGGAGGAGTTCCAGGTGTTGTTGCATGTGTGGAAAGCAGTGGAAGTGAATGAGTCATTTAGTGTTGTTATGTGTTATGTTCTTAAAACTCAAACGTTTTTAGAAGTAGTTTCGTTTGTTTCTAATTTCTTAAAAGCAAACCAATTAGGAACAAATAAGAGCGATTAATGCGAATGGTTGCAGCCATTGAGGATGTGTTCAATTTGCAACTCTGTTTTGCGTCTTCCTAATCTCCATCTCCGCCAACTCAGCTTCTCATCCTCTCTTTCCTCCAATCTTTTCTTTCTACTTTTGATTCTTTGTTTTCCTTTTCTCACCTTTCAAACTTCATCTTCTTCAATAACCTCCATTTTACTTCATCTTTTCTTTCCTCCTTCTCCTTTTCTTCCCCTATTCTCTTTCCTCACTTCTTTTCTTCTTTCCATTTCTTTCTTCCACACACCTTCCCTCAGATCCTCTTGTTTCTTTCCCCATCTGCCCCTCACTCCAACCCCCTTCCTTCAACCCCCATCCTTCAACCCACCACACCACCTTGAGGATGACAATATCCATGTAATCCAGCCACTCAGGGATCATTCCAGTCACCAGGGTAAAGAGGTCAGCCACGGCCATGCTCTTAAGGTATGTGCAAGTGGATGTACCCTTGAGGTTGGAGGTTGTCATGACGACGAGGATGAGAATGTTACCGAGGAGTCCAGTGAGAAAAATGCATGGACTGAGGTAGGTCCAGAGATGTCTGGAGAGGTTCTTGGAGTTGTAGTAGTTGTAGAAACTTGCTACAATGAGAGAGAACTCAAAGCTGGTGGTGTTGTTGGTGGAGAAGAGTGTGGTGTTGTAGTTGTGGGTGGGAAAGAGTGTAGTGTAGTTGTTTGTAGAGGAAAGAAGGGTATTATTGTTTGGAAAATTCAAAAGGCTGTAGTTGTGGTCAATCGGAAAAGCTGTTCTATCAGACGTGGAGAAGGTCATGTTATTATTTCAAGCTGATTGTTGTTACTGTTGTCACTGTGGTTGTTGTCGTTAACTTTATTTTTTATAATGTTAAAATTGTTTGTGTTGTTACTGGTGTTGTTACCAGTGTTGTTTCTGTTGTTGTTGATGTTGTAACTGTTGCTGTTGTAATTGTTGCTGTTGATGTTGTAACTGTTGCTGTTGATGTTGTAACTGTTGCTGTTGATGTTGTAACTGTTGTTGTTGATGTTGGAACTGTTTTTGTTGATGTTGTAACTGTTGTTGTTGGTGTTGTAACTGTTGCTGTCGATGTTGTTTCTGTTGCTGTTGATGTTGTAACTGTTGCTGTTGATGTTGTAACTGTTGTTGTTGTTGGTGTTGTAACTGTTTTTGTTGATGTTGTAACTGTTGTTGTTGATGTTGTAATTGTTTTTGTTGATGTTGTAACTGTTGTTGTTGATGTTGTAATTATTTTTGTTGATGTTGTTATTGTTGCTGTTGATGTTTTATCTCATGTTTTGAATCTTTTCGCTCTTGTTGTGGATGATGTCAGCGATGATGCTGCATTCGAGAAATGCATTTTCACCAGAAGCCTTCCCAGTCGTGTTTAAAAGGCAGTTTTGTGCGAATGAATGTCTTATGAAATGACTAATTGTTAGCAGCTGGAAAGCTTGAAGCTCTGAAGGGGGGCATGGAACGAACGCAAAACTCCCTGCTTCGATGTTTCTCTTCACTTTCATGCAACATTCAGGTTGCAACACAATGCGATACAAAGACGAATATTATTATTACTGTTTATTGATTTTACTTTCATTATTATTATTATTATTATTATTATTATTATTATTATTATTATTATTATTATTATTATTATTTATATTACTGTTATTACAATAATTGTTACTATTATTACAATAATTATTATAGTGGCTCGAACCCTTGAGCCTCAAGACCAGACTCACCCACTTGGAGCTTTTGCTTTTAAATTCACTTTTAACAAAATATTAATTTTATTTTTATTTTTTTCAGAGAAAACTTCGTCTAGAATTAAACTTCCAACCAATGGCAACTTTGTAAACAAACTTCAAAAAGGTTTATTGGCTTCATGCTTCCTTCAACTCCTCTCAAGTGTGGTTTAAGTTTATTTTTATGCTTACAACTGCACTGCACACGCGCACGCGCACACACACACACACACACACACACACACACACACACACACACACACACACACACACACACACACACACACACACACACACACACACACACACACACACAAACACACACACAAACACAAACACACACACATACACACACACATACACACACACACACACACACACACACACACACACACACACAACACACACTTTTTGATAACTCCCCCAACATCCCATCTATCGCATACATCTCTTGTCTTGTCCCATCTCTAGCGTCTGCAATAGTATGCGTGTAGTATGCAATACTATGAAGGGGTATGTAAAAGTGTGGGGTAGCGCGAGTGATGCTCAAAAGATGATAGCCTATGATGAGACGCTTGTGTTTTTAACGTTAAAGAGCAATTATTTGACATTAATGATGATGATGATGATGATGATGATGATTGCGCAATGTCCCACGCTCATTAGTGGAGGAAACGGATTACTGTAGAAGTCCAAATGGCTTCAGGAAAGAGTCGAAAGGGTGGCGTGAGAAAAAATAGCGTTCCACGAAAAACCATTCCCTTTCTCATGCACTCACGTGCTGAAAGTTGATAAGCTTAGATTAGATGAGTTAAGATGAGATGGAGAAAAGATTGGATCAGATTAAATTATATCAAATTAGATTGGATTAAATCATATCAGATTAGATTGGATTAGGTTAAATCGTATCAGATTAGATTTGATTAGATTAAATCATATCAGATTAGTTTGGATTAGGTTAAATCGTATCAGATTAGATTGGATTAACAAGAAAACGAGAAGAGCGCTGAAAAATGACAGTGCATTCAAACGAAGTGTTTGTCCGCTGATGTTTGCCTCTCTGCCATCACTCATCTCGAGCGCTTGTAACAATATTTGTCTTGCAGGAAATAAGGGCTTCAAAAGGCGTCATTTTGAAAACGTCCTCTTTTATCACTCCACTAATTTCTTCCTTCTTTCATTCATTCATTCATTCATTTTTTAAATTCCACTTCAATTCTCTTATTCTTCCATTCACTATTTCATTTTTTTATTAATTCAATCCTTTTCCTCTCAATTCTTTCACTTTTCGATTGTTTCATTGACGCATTCATTCATTAAAGCTCAGACCATTCACCAAGCAATTCGGCCACTTCAGGGCAATTCACAAATAAAGCTGTTCCAGCTTGAAGGTACTCATTCGGACAGCGTGCAATAACCCAGCATCGGTTAACCTTTTGCAAAGATCTTCATTGATCGCTGCAGGCAACTATGAAGGCCCAAAAGACCAACCAAAATCTTTGCGTCTCTTTTGAGGTATTTTCAAATACATTTCCGCTATTTTTGCTACCGGAGTTTTTTCAATAGGATTTGCACTTTGGAGTTGATAGTTTTGCCTCTTCTTGTTGTATTTCTATTTGAAGTTTATTGGATTTCATCCTTTTAAAGCTTCAAACGCGAAAGGTCTGGTTCAATGTAGCGTGGTGTTAGTTGAAGTTACATCTGATGAAAATGGATGACACATTTTGCATGCTTTTGATTGGACCGAGAAACTAAATAAGACCGGAAAAACAATGTTGATTGTGACGTTGATGTTGCTTCTGTTGCAACAGATGCGACTTGCGAGCATGCGATACGATAACCTGTATGCCGATACAAACTTCCAGCTGAAGGATTTTCAATATAACATCGAAGCTACCCATGCCTTGGATACAGCCTCTAGAGAGCCCTTCAATGAGAAAGACGTGAGGTTGTGGGGACAGGAGGAGCCTTGGGGAAACTATGAGAAGTACGCTAAGAAGATCTTCCCGCATGTAAGGTTCACATCCCTCAGTGAACAAAGAGCCCTCCCCAACAGACACTCTGTCCACAATGACATAAAAAATAAATTTGGAAGTGAAGTAAGCGAACTGTCAAGAAATAAATACCACAACGGCTTGAGCAGAGCTAGCCACGAGAAGAGGGGGGTGGATGGAGGGTGGATGCAAGAGGAGTTGAAGAGTTATGAATCAGTTCCTTCCGCCTCTTTTCGAAAGCCACAACGTCACAAAAACACACATTATGGAAACACAGATTTTACAAACATACACATACAAAACGCACATAACGCTGGCACAAACAATGTAAACATACGTCATGATAACAAAAACAATATCGAGGCACACTACGAAAACACACAGAATAAAAATCAACACTATGAAAACACAAACAACAATTACGCAGACTACAAGACCATAAAGAACGGATACATAAATAAAACAAACACACACCATGGCGACACACAAAAGCAAAAACCAAACAATAAGAAAACAAAAAACGCACACGACAAATACACACGTTACATAGGAATAATTAACCAAGACCACGTGGACTCGCATGAAAATAACACACATGACAGAAGCACACATGAAAGTGGAGCATACAGCATAAACGCAGATAACAGGAAAACAGACAATAGAAAGACACATAGAAGCCTCACATACAAAAGAGGAGACACAAAGCGTAAGCCATTCTACACACATTATAATGATGACATGTCCAAAGACAATCATGGCCATGGAAGGTATGATGTTAGAGGAACCCCTGGGCAGGTTTACAGACGTCCTAATGACAATGAAGATGATAGAGATGTCGATGATGGTGATGACGATGACGATGATGAAGATGGGGAGGTTTATAAAGAAGAAAATGATGATAATGACGATGATTATGATAAAGAATTTAAAAGTTTTGAAGTTAAAAACGCTGGCGATGAATATGGCAAAAATGAAGAAGAAGAAGAAGACGAAGATGAGGATGACAAAAAAACAAATTATGCGATGGAAAAAGAAAAAAAAGATGGCAAAAAAGAAAAAAATGATAAAGATGGAGAAGACGAAGATGACGACTTGGCGACGGACAAGTTGGACTACTCGAAGGTGGAAGACAAGGAAGGGGTGTTTCAGCGCTTCAAGGGCAAGTACGGGAGGGTGTATGCAAGCAAGCAGGAGGAGGAGGAAAGGTCTGTGACGAGAGACTGCCAGTGGTTTTACTTGAATGCATGGTTTTGGGTGGTTTCGTTGTTATATGAGTTAGCGTGGTTTCATGTGTTGCCACGCTTATGTGTTGTCATGCTTGTGTGTACTGCTGGTCATGTGTTTTCAATTTAGTGTGTTGTCATGCTATAGTTATCATAGTCTCTATTAGATCAAGTTCAAACATACGCTGGAAAGGTTACAAAAACACGACGAATGTTGATGTGGTTTCATCGCTTCGTTCAATGCAACTATAATAATATTCGTGCTTGTATTGTATTGTATGTTACCATATCTATGTGTTGCAGTGGTTGTGTTTCACGGTTATGTGTTACAGCGGTTGGGTGCAGTTGTGAAGTACGTGTGATTTATCTCGAAGTCTTAATAGATTTTGAATTTCGAGGAGTGAAGATGGATTGGTTTGTGATTATTTGCAAATTGAAGATGGCTCAGTTGTTTATTGCTAAAAAATTATTTGAAAAACCTCAACTTTTATTTTTAATCTTTGAAATATCTTCAAAAACATCTGTTACTTTCTTTAACTATGTCTCTTCCTGATTTTTGATTCAAAACGTTCATAACTTTTTTAATTAAAAAAATAACTACTTCTTATTTTTTCCTTTTATTCAATTTCAAATTTATGTTTTTTTAAATGTTTTTAAATGTTAATTCCTTTTTATTTCTCTATTTTATTTTAATTAAAATCTAATCTAAGCTGGAATTTTTAATTTAATTTATTAATTATTTTAATTAATTTTTTTTCTCATAGAAAATTCTCAAAGTGCATAGTATTGTTATTCACTTTTGCATAATTTTCACGTTGTTTTATTCAATCTGGTTACGTACATTTTTTAAATTTCAATTGAAAACTTCTATAATTGTTTTTTTATAATTAAGTTTATAAAAAATTTAATCTTTAAAAAAAAATTCTAATTCGTATTTATCTTTTTTTTATTTTTTCTAATTCAAAATATCTTTATTTTATTTTTTCAATTTGCTATTTTTTATTTTATTTTCATTGTTTTTTTATTATTTTATTATTTCGAAATGTTTTTAATTGGAATATAAACATTGAATTTTAATTAAACGCATAATTATGAATATAACAATAATAATGTTAATTATAAACTCATTGAAACATTATTGTATATTATTTTTGCATTATATGATATTACAAATAACCTCAAATCCTTCGAGCACACCTACACTGACCTCAGTCGGGCCACGGTCTACTGGAAGATTCAGAAGCTGAAGGACGCAGCGATGATGAAGAAGATGAAGAGGGGAGGGGTGAAAAGGTATTCTTACTCACTCACCCTCAACCTCTTCGCAGACATGGTGGGTTCTTGGGATGTATGTTCGTTAGGTATGCGTTAAACCCTACCAAAGTCACTCTAAAATCGCACCACTGCCACACCATTTCACAGCATACCACACTAGACTATAACAAACCATAATACACCATAACATGTTTTAACACACCACACCACACCACACCACACCACACCACACCACACCACACCACACCAAATCCCATCATACCAGATCACACCATACTACACCACAACCAACAACACCCCACCACATCACATCACACCACACCCCACAACACCACACTACACCCCACCACACTACACCACATCACACCACATCAAACCACACTACACCATACCACACCACATCACACCACATCAAACCACACCATGCCACATCATATCAAACCACACCGCAATGCACCACAAGAGCAATGAGAAGTTTCAGCGTATGTTGGGCTACATAAAACCGAAGAAGTACTACAGGAAGTACAAGCGAGGATCCTTACAAAGTACAATTCGCTGTTTTCCATTTCACTTTTCTAGTAGTTTAATTGGTCGATTGAAGTTATATAATAATAAAAGTGAAACAGGAGAGTAATTATTTAAAATATATTAATAAATCAGACGAAATAATATTTAATTGAAACTAATAGTTGTCTAGATGACGTAATGGAGATCATTTTTCGATTTTATTCAAACAACTTTTGCAGTTAAATGGAGGAGCTAAATGATGCAAGCTGATAAAATGATGTTGAATGACTGGATTGGTTGTGTGACGTTGTTTGTCGTAAACAGTATAAAGTCAACTGTTTCCTATTTTGCAGGGTAATCCAGGAGGGTGAGAGTAGAAAACAACATGAAAATCTGTGAATACGCAGACAACCACTAAAACACACACACACACACACACACACACACACACACACACACACACACACACACACACACACACACACACACACACACACACACACACACACACACACACACACACACACACACACACACACACACACACACACACACACACAAACACACACACACACAAACACACACACACACACACACACACACACACACACACACACACACACACACACACACACACACACACACACACACACACACACACAAACACACACACACACACACACACACACACACACAAACACACACACACACACACACACACACACACACACACACACACACACACACACACACACACACACACACACACACACACACACACACAAGGAAAAGGACAAGGAAGAAGAGGGCGGTTTCAGTTTCAGTGTTCAAATCGATGAAAAAAACAGTTGAGAGTGCAGTAGGCGAACCTCCATCAATTTGCCCTGCTTATTCGCTCACTGCCGCTTTATTAGTTGTTTTTAATGGGCTAATAAAGTTGATTCTATATTTATTTATAAGCTGGTGATGATGATGATGATGATGATGATGATGATGATGATGATGATGATGATGATGATGCTGATGATGATGATGATGATGATGATGATGATGATGATGATGATGATTAACGATTGTGAAGGTAGACTGGAGAAAAACAAACTGCTTCACAAGCGTGAAGATGCAGGTATGATAGCTAGAAATACGAAAATATACTAATTAATAATAACAATAATAATAATAATATAAATAATAATAATAATAACAAATCTAAGTTGTAAAGCGCCAAGGCAAGCAGCCAAGGATTGTACCCACCCTGAAAGGCAGTATGAAATGAGAAAATAAAAGAATAATTCGAACGATCAATGCTAGAATGTGTAATGAAAGGAAACCTTATGATATGAAAGTTAAAGTTATTATTACAACAGAATACAAAACGGTGCATACTATAAACTAAAAAAATAATACAAAGTATCTTTATCTGAAAGACAATAAAACGTCATTCATGGAATACAAGGCATTACAGGTCACTCCCACAATATGTGACAATTACAGCATTATTTGATACAAAAAAATAATATTATGGCGGCAAGCTGCTTGAGGGGCCCAGCGCTCGCAAGCGGCTGAGAACTTAGAGATGGCACCACACCCAGGGAAACTGTGGGTCGTGCTGGGCCTTCTCTGCCAACGCCGTGTTAGAGTGCCAGTACTTCCTCAACGTTGACCGCTCCACCCGCTTTACCTTGTCTGCTCAGGACCTTATCGACTGCTCCCAGAAGGAAGGTTGGTGTGGTAGAGTGAAGAAGGAATGTGTGGTAGAGTGAAGAAGGGATGTGTGGTAGAGAGAGGAAGGGAGGTGTTGAAAAGGTGCTAGAAAGGTTTTCATCACTGTAACTAGCTGAAGAGCATGCTATATAAGCTGAACGTAGTTGTCAATAATCAGAAGCTTCATCGTTATTCTCTTTTTCTAGCACTTAACCAACATAAGCTCTATCTCCAGCATACCTCTCTTAATATAAAATCTTTCATCACAACCACCATCACCACCTTTTCCACCTTTTCCACCTTTTCAACCTCTACGCAAGGCAACAACGGTTGCGAAGGAGGTTCGATGGAGTTGGTCTACAACTACGCAGAGAGAGAACCAGGCCTCAACACTGAAGACGTATACCCCTACATCGCCAGCCAAGTTGGGTGTTTGAGAAATCGAAACAAAGGAAATGATGGAAATAATGAATTCGATGTGAAATAATCTAACATATTTCGACAACTGAAGTTCACGCATTAAGCAGATATTTCGAATCATCGAACAAATTCGAGCTATTTTAAGCAAACTTCTTTGAACTTCCAATATCAACTTAAGATGCAGCTGTTCGAATTTTTAAGGATAAAGGGTTTGAATGATTCGATTTGTTTCAGACTACAAACCAGCCATACCACCCTTCAATAACCACTACGCCAAATTAAATTCACCTGAACCACACACAAACTACACACAAACTACACACAAAGCACACAAACTCCACCCGAACTACACAAAAACCACACACAAACTCCACCCGAACCACACAAACTCCACTCGAACCACACACAAACCCTACTCAACTCACACACAGAACAAGAGGTGCCTGCACAAGAAAGACAAGGTGCAGCCGTTGTCGATCAAAAAGTGGTCGTTAGTGGAGCAAGATGACGAGCGATCCCTCATGCAGGCAGTAGCCACCCACGGTCCTGTGTCTGCTGCCATCGACGCCTCAGCCCTTGAGTTTCAAGTGGGTGGGGTGGCTGTAGAGCTGAGTCAACGGGAGATCTCACTCCCATAATGTTCTCGGGTCTAATTCAATAAAATCATTTTTAAAGTGCCTTTCAGCACTTTGTTCAAAGGCACTCCCAGGAAACGGTTTTATTCACTGTGGTCAACTAGGTGATTAAACCATTCAGAACGGCTTGTGTTCTTTACTTGAGTTTCCAAAGTAACTTGATGGTCCATTTGATGGGATCTTTCATAGTATGAATCCTTCTTTAATGTTAGTACTAATAATTCTTTACTCCCATGGGTTGCATCGCCACCCGAAATCTTATGACGCCCACATGTTGTTTTTTTGTAACACGACTTGAATGCAACGGAATAAGCTTGAAAGATTTCGAAAAGCTCTCAATTCTCGTTATACAAAGGTTTTGATTAGATTAGATTATATAAGATAAGATTTGGTTAGATTAGATTAGAAAGGTTGCTTTGTACATGGAGGTGAATAAAACTGCCGTTGACGAAATGAATAGTATTTTTAGTAAATCTTTGATGAAGCGATTCTCCAAATAATTTTTATGAAAAATCTGTTTTATTAATCTAATCTAATCAAATCATTTGTATAGCGCTGATTCCACACTGCCTTTATTGCCTACTCTTCCAATGGGAAATAGTGATCAACTAACAATCATAGTTGTACAAGAGTGGCGTGTTGTGTCACATCAGCTGCTCTCGCACCAATGTGAACCATGGCATAGTGGTGGTGGGCTACGGAAAAGTGAACAACACAAACGTGTGGATCATCAGAAACAGGTTGCTAAATTTATTTAATTTTTATGATTAAATACATAAATAGAACTAAAAAAATTCTAAATAATTAAACTTTTTTTAATAAAACTAACAATTAACTGTGTCATTATAAAAACTTCTTCTTTAATCATTTTGTCCATCCACCAGCTGGGGAGACACGTGGGGAGACAAGGGTTATGGTTATGTGTGTCGAGGGTCAAACTTTTGCGGCATTGCTTCTAGTGCTTCGTTTCCTATAGTGACGAAATAGGGATGGAGTGTTTTAGTGAAAATAAAATAAATAATGGAAAACATTTTACATTTGTTTTGTCGAGTTTATTTCAGATTATATCTTTTTTCCAAACTACTGTTTTATTGTGAACAGATCAAAATGATTTTATGTTCTATACAACTTACTTTATTGTATGAAAAACCATTTTTGAGGCACCTATCTTACTCTCCAAGTGTGCTATGTTTCTGTCATTATCCAGCTTCCCAATAATAGTCTGCTATTCAGTACCAACTTTCAGGTCATATTTTCAAAAAAATTTTAGAATGAACTTTTTTGTGCTTGTTCTGTTCGCCGCTTTAGAGATGGACTATACCATCTATACCTGCACTCTAAGCAGAAACCTTACCTTGAATATATTAATAAGAATATTCATACTGAATTGGAACATAAGACTATGAATCAGATTCCCCACTCAACTGAACAATAATATACAAACGATAGTCTTTCCACTTAACACCAAATCTCTACTAATAAATAGTTACATATTTTTAACATTTTAGTGGCTTCTGTTAGCATTTTAGCCTCAACAGAGACATGGAATGAAAACGTCAGTTACACTCTATTTTTGTTTTTTTATTTTCATAGACTAATTTAACACTCCTTCTAAACTCCTCATCTTCTTATGGAGGCATTTTATTCTATAACTGCACCTTTTTCCAAACTCTTCCAAACTTCATTGCTCAAACTCATGTTTATTTTCCTCACCATGGTTTTTCCTGTTGAAATCTCTTCTCCTTCCTTGTCTTACTCCCTCCACATCTTTAGTTCACTTCCCTGGAGCTCATGAAACCTTTTTTTTCACACAGTTTATAGCAGAAGCAGGTTAACTGTATGCTCCAGCGCTATACAACTATTTTGATTAGATTATTTAATTTTTTAAATTTGCGAAAAGGAAAAATAATTTCATAAATTTAACTATAATGAGATAAATTAGTCTACGAAGGTTGTAATTTGGACTGCAAAATGATGTTGTAGAACAAAAAGGTGGAAAATCACATTTCAGGTGGTTGGTGATTGATTGAAAAGCCCATGCTCAACTTAATCGGATGAATTTTTATCTAATTAACTTGAACCAATCAAAACTTTTGTATAGCGCTAAATATACAACCCTCCAGACACCAATGATCAGCACTAATTCCAAGTCCGCATTTGAGTGGTTCATAACCTACTCCTTTTTAAGTTTATTTTTACACATGCCCATGGTAGGAGAAAATCCATTAAATGATCTAAGAACGGTATATACACGTCATGTCTAGTGAACCGAAGGATTCCGAACACGTGGTGGAAGATGGCGTGGAGTCCTTGTCGCCTCCAAAGTTTCCAATTTGGGCATTCAAGTTTTTTTTACACATTAGGGAAGTTCGAAACAATGTGAAAGTGAAGTGAACGTGACGCGTGGGAGGAGTGAGGAGAGGATTGTGCTGTTTGAGAGCACACAGTTTGTGATACATGTATGACCAATTTTTTGAATGTGTGGTAGGGTGGCTTGAATGTGTGGTAGGGTGGCTTGAATGTGTGGTAGGGTGGCTTGAATGTGTGGTAGGGTGGCTTGAATGTGTGGTAGGGTGGCTTGAATGTGTGGTAGGGTGGCTTGAGTGTGTGGTAGGGTGGCTTGAATGTGTGGTAGGGTGGCTTGAATGTGTGGTAGGGTGGCTTGAGTGTGTGGTAGGGTGGCTTGAATGTGTGGTAGGGTGGCTTGAGTGTGTGGTAGGGTGGCTTGAATGTGTGGTAGGGTGGCTTGAATGTGTGGTAGGGTGGCTTGAGTGTGTGGTAGGGTGGCTTGAATGTGTGGTAGGGTGGCTTGAATGTGTGGTAGGGTGGCTCGATGTGTGGTAGGGTGGCTTGATGTGTGGAGGGTGGCTTGAATGTGTGGTAGGGTGGCTTGAATGTGTGGTAGGGTGGCTTGAATGTGTGGTAGGGTGGCTTGAGTGTGTGGTAGGGTGGCTTGAATGTGTGGTACGGCCCCCCCCCCAGCCCCCCCCCTCCCCCTCCTCCTTGAATGTGTGGTAGGGTGGCTTGAGTGTGTGGTAGGGTGGCTTGAATGTGTGGTAGGGTGGCTTGAATGTGTGGTAGGGTGGCTTGAGTGTGTGGTAGGGTGGCTTGAGTGTGTGGTAGGGTGGCTTGAGTGTGTGGTAGGGTGGCTTGAGTGTGTGGTAGGGTGGCTTGAGTGTGTGGTAGGGTGGCTTGAATGTGTGGTAGGGTGGCTTGAATGTGTGGTAGGGTGGCTTGAATGTGTGGTAGGGTGGCTTGAGTGTGTGGTAGGGTGGCTTGAATGTGTGGTAGGGTGGCTTGAATGTGTGGTAGGGTGGCTTGAATGTGTGGTAGGGTGGCTTGAGTGTGTGGTAGGGTGGCTTGAATGTGTGGTAGGGTGGCTTGAATGTGTGGTAGGGTGGCTTGAATGTGTGGTAGGGTGGCTTGAGTGTGTGGTAGGGTGGCTTGAATGTGTGGTAGGGTGGCTTGAATGTGTGGTAGGGTGGCTTGAGTGTGTGGTAGGGTGGCTTGAATGTGTGGTAGGGTGGCTTGAATGTGTGGTAGGGTGGCTTGAGTGTGTGGTAGGGTGGCTTGAATGTGTGGTAGGGTGGCTTGAGTGTGTGGTAGGGTGGCTTGAATGTGTGGTAGGGTGGCTTGAATGTGTGGTAGGGTGGCTTGAGTGTGTGGTAGGGTGGCTTGAATGTGTGGTAGGGTGGCTTGAATGTGTGGTAGGGTGGCTTGAATGTGTGGTAGGGTGGCTTGAGTGTGTGGTAGGGTGGCTTGAATGTGTGGTAGGGTGGCTTGAATGTGTGGTAGGGTGGCTTGAATGTGTGGTAGGGTGGCTTGAGTGTGTGGTAGGGTGGCTTGAATGTGTGGTAGGGTGGCTTGAATGTGTGGTAGGGTGGCTTGAATGTGTGGTAGGGTGGCTTGAGTGTGTGGTAGGGTGGCTTGAATGTGTGGTAGGGTGGCTTGAATGTGTGGTAGGGTGGCTTGAGTGTGTGGTAGGGTGGCTTGAATGTGTGGTAGGGTGGCTTGAATGTGTGGTAGGGTGGCTTGAGTGTGTGGTAGGGTGGCTTGAATGTGTGGTAGGGTGGCTTGAGTGTGTGGTAGGGTGGCTTGAATGTGTGGTAGGGTGGCTTGAATGTGTGGTAGGGTGGCTTGAATGTGTGGTAGGGTGGCTTGAGTGTGTGGTAGGGTGGCTTGAATGTGTGGTAGGGTGGCTTGAATGTGTGGTAGGGTGGCTTGAATGTGTGGTAGGGTGGCTTGAGTGTGTGGTAGGGTGGCTTGAATGTGTGGTAGGGTGGCTTGAATGTGTGGTAGGGTGGCTTGAGTGTGTGGTAGGGTGGCTTGAGTGTGTGGTAGGGTGGCTTGAATGTGTGGTAGGGTGGCTTGAATGTGTGGTAGGGTGGCTTGAGTGTGTGGTAGGGTGGCTTGAGTGTGTGGTAGGGTGGCATGAAAGTATGGTGCAATTACTTAAGAGTATGATCGAAAGCCTTCCAAGCTTGCACGAACGAGAGCGCCTTGGTGCGTTGAGCCTCGAAGGGCTCTTTGTGGGGCCTCCTCCACAACTCCACTGGCAAGTCCATTATGCCCGCCAACACCTCCTGTTGTGGTGGTGTTTTCATTGTGGCTGTGGTACTCAGTGGTTGTGATGGTGGTGTTATTGTCACGGTGTTGTGGCCATGGTTTGGTAATGGTTACCTTGCTGAACAACTGATGCATAAAATGTGTGTGGTATTCAAAAATGTTACTAATTAATATTTGGAGAATGATTCGATGAGAGGTGAGTATAAGACACACAAGAATAACCATATAATAAGTATGACAAGCTACAAGACAGCTACTCCAAGCGGGTAAAATGCCGAAGCAGTCATACTAAAGTCCCAACCACCCACCCTGCCAAAGTAGGGAGGGAAGGAGGCCTCGTCATCAATCACGTGCACGAAGCCCTCTTGCAGGTCGAAGGAGACGTAAAAGTAGGGGAAGGAGGCAGGAATGGCCTGTTTGATGGCTGTGCCCTTGACTTTGGTCAGCTTCCTGTTGTTGCTCCACTCCGTGCCGCTATCGTTGATGGCTTTCTGAGGTGTTGAAGTAAGAGGGGGTTGTGGTTGTGAAGTAATTGTATTGTAACTCATCGAAGAATTGTATTATATTTATATTCAAGTGAAGTGCCTCCGTAGAGTATGAAATCAGCGCTGTATACATTTTCAAAGTAGAATAGCTTAGAAAAACAACGATTAAAACGACTTAATGATGATATAAAATATGAAACCAAAAAAAATCTGATTTGTAAAACAGAATTATGATAAGCAGACGGGAGAGAGGCACCAACGCTGAAGTAGATGGGGGCCAACTGAGCCACGTGTGGTTCTAGTGGGATGCACTCGATGCAGAGGTGGGGCTGCTTCTTGAGGTCCTTGCACGTCTCCAGAAACACCACCTCCCGACCCTGCTCCTTGAACATCGACACCAACTGTCTCTTGTACGTCTGTGGTGGGAGTGGGAGTAATCTGGTGGTTGTTGTAGTTTTTTTGGTGGTAAAATGAAAAAAAACACAAGAAACAACACAAACAACTACAGACACTCACAACGATCTCCTCAAGGACATCTTCGTCACAGACAGTGGACTGGCTGACATGGAAGAGGGGAACAATGGTGCAGTGGCCTTGCACCATAGAAGCATGGGAAGGCAGACTGAGGTAGACCTTCTTGCCGATGGAGATGACCAGGTGTTTGAGGCAGTTGTCGAAGCAGTAGGCACAAGCATCAAGCTTCTTGCCCAGTCTGCGCTGCTCAATGATGGCCATTTGCTTGCTGCGTGAGTCGATGTAGGAGGTGGTGGGTTGCTTTTGAAGCCATTCATCGTCCAGCGTTTCGTCTTCCACGTTGTTTTTGGCCACTTTGCCACTCAGACGTGCGAATGAAAGTTGTTCTTGTTGCGAAGAGGTTTGCTTTTCTTGCCTCATGAGCGACTGCAGCGAGTGTTTGTCGTCGTCGTGGAAGTACCGGACCCTTTTTCCATCTTCGTGCGAGTCCACCTTTGTCGCTTTCGTCCTCCTCATCCTCCTCCTCTCCTCCTCCTCATCACCACCTCCCTCAAATGGCCTAGCCTCTCCTCTGTTGTTCAGCACCACCAACATCTCCCTTCCACCTTCCTTGCCATCTCTTCCTCCTCCTCCTCCTCCTCCTCCTCCTCCTCCTCCTCCTCCTCCTCCTCCTCCTCCTCCTCCTCCTCCTCCTCCTCCTCCTCCTCCTCCTCCTTCTCGTGACTCACTACTCCTTGCTTCCACCTGCTTGGTTACCCCCTCTCCTAACTCCCTCTTCAACTTCGCAACCGCCTCCATGTCGCCCATTATTTCGGCCTTCAGAATCCTCGCTGCCAGCTTGTTCCGCTCCTCCGCAGTTAGCTCCTTCCTCACCACAACTTCTCGTTTTGCACGTACTGGTGACCTTTCGGATGATGATGACGACGACGACGAAGATGAAGATGACGTCGATGCGTCCCGTTTAACATCCGTTCTCTTCAAGTCTTTCTTATTTTCGCATGTGTTTTCTTTTCTTCTTTCGCCATCCTCCCTATCACTTCCTATCTTCCTCTTCTCATCTTCATTCTCTCTTTCATGATTACTCTTTCTCCATCCATGTCTTCCTCTGTCATCTTTTTCATACCTCCTTCTATCGCCTCTTCCACTCCTCCCTCTATCATCTCTTTCATACCTCCCTCTATCATCCCTTCCATTCCTTCCTCCGTCATCCCTCCTTTCGCTCCTCTTGCCTCCAGACTCCTCACAAGGCCTCCTGAAAGACCCAGGTTTCTGGAAGGCAGCTCTCGAAGGCCTGTTCACCTCCACAAACTTTTCCGCCTCCTTTATCTTTTTCATCAAGGCTTCCAAAGACTATAAGGGGTGAAATAATTGAAAGCATAATGGTTATTGAGAAATTAATTAATATTCTATTTAAATTTAATGAAAATAAACGTAATAACTAGATAATTTGATTTCATATTATACTTAGAGTTGATAAAGATAACCAAAAAATCATATTTGTCTTGTGTATGTATTTACAGGAACATAGAGGCACAAAGCAACAAGAACAAACCCCATATCGATCTGCAGCCACCTCTTCAACAGGGACGTTTTGCTGGGCTGCCATCTGGTGACACCTCTCCAGAGCCTTTGACCACCACGACAAGCCACCATCACTTGATGAGCTGTGAACGGGCAAAGGGTTCTTTGAGGCATCTGTAGGCATTGTTGGAGGGTGGTTCAACTAGAGAGAAGTTTTTGATGAACTTGAATGGTGATTATGATCCTCAAGAAGTGTTATTCATTTGGGCGATTAATGCATTGTAGTGGGTCAAACCTGCTTGACCTGAAGGCAAACCAGACCCACCATCTTTCCAATAAGGGTTCAGCTCTCGAGACTGGGCTTTTGCGAGCTTTGGAAGAAGAGTTTATTTTTTATTAATGCAATTGATGTGCAGTAGTTTAAAAGTAAAAATAAACAAATATTTGAGAAAAAAATTAAAAAACAGAAATATATATTCAGTACCATTTCCTCTTGCTCTTTTGCTTTCTTTACTTTGGATGCACTGATACTCGGCTGGCCTAGTAATTTATCAAAGTCATCTGAGACCATCCACCCTTGTCTCTGTGAGTCATTTGAGACTAAAGATCTGCTTTTATTATTGAATGAAGAAAAAAACTGAACTTTGAAAAAGAAGAAAATTGAATCTTACTTCTACTTTTTCTTGAGTTATTGGTGATGGTGTAGGCAGTGCATCCTGACTGGCATCAACATCTGCAGTCTTTTCCACCCATTTTTCTTCTGAACTCGAATCAGAACTTTGCTTTTTATGTTTTTTGGATTTTTTATTTTTTTTGTGTTTCTCGCTTTTATGTGATTTTTTTCGTTTTTGCTTTTTCTCTTTTTTGTACTTGTGTTTAACTGCCTCAATCTCCATGGCTTCCTGCTCCACTCTATCGTGAATCTCAGGCAAAATGTTTTCCAACTCTTTTTTTTTTAATTTTTGCTTATTTTCGTAATCATCTTGAGCTTTTCTCAGAAGGCGTTCTCTTGCTTTCTTCTTTTCCTCCCTCATACTCTGCAACTCACTCTGACTTTCAAAGTTTATTCCTTTACTCATTGTAAAATAATGAAGTAACTGAAAACAAAGAATTGTATAGATCTTCTATTTTTCTAAACCACAATTTTTCGTAATATACCCTAGAAGCGAACGATGTTATGGAATAAGCACATCTCTGTTCTTTGCACTAAAAACGAACTCGCAGAAAATGAGTTCGTATTTAAAAAAAACCGAAAATCTCAAGAGTCCTAAATGTCTTTGATGGAATTTTCGAAAAATTCTTTACTTTCATCATCAGAATTATTAAACACAGATTTAGCAACACTATCTTCGAACCGGAATGTATTATTGCTTGCAATTAAATCACTTCTATTGAGTGGGGCCGGTGTGCTTGTTGAAGAGATAAAAACAGGGTTGAATAAAAATTTGCCGGGTGTTTTCATTGATGGAGACTTTAAGTTCCGAGAATTATTTTGTGGGACTTGTGAATTTACAAAAGTTTGAGAAGGTAAGTTTCTGATGATTTTATCAAAAGTATCATCCAAATGAGAAAAAGTAGATGAAGTGGTAGATGAAGATCCTTCAAATCTTTTAGCACTTGTGCTAGTTCCACCTTTTTCTGAAATTTCGGAAAAATTTTCAATTGAGTTAACTAAATCCATTATAGACTGGTCTGATATTGTGTTCATCATTGTGTCTGTTACTGAATCACTTGTTGAAGGATTTTCAAAATCCTTCAAATTGCTAAACAATTGGTTTTCTATTTTACTTTTTAATTTTTTCTTTTTTTTCTTTTTCAAACAGTATTGTTGTAGATTTGGAAAATCTTCATGGTCCATTAACATTTCAATTTCACTTTGATATTTCAATTTAAATTCATCAATACTTTTGTTGACATGATAATCAAAATCAACTTGTTCATGTTCTATGATGGGAAGATTATTTTCAATTTCCAAAGCATTAACTACAGTAACAAAACTCCTAATATCACCACACAACTGGACATGACAAGCCTTCTGAAACTTATTGCTTTTTGAGTTGCCTGAATAGACTTTTTCATTTTTCAATTTAGGTATTTTACAGTTAAAGATGAAGATGAAGAGGTGTGTGAAGAAGCTGAGTTCTACTGCTTTTCTTAATAATTCTTTGTCCATTTTCGAAGTCATGCTGGGTGAAAACAATAGAAATTAATTTCAAATAGTTTTTAACATTAACATATTTCAAAATTTCAAATTTATTCGAAATATACACGAACTCTACCGTTTAAAAGTGTGAGCTTCACAGCCAAATAATGGTTCAAGAGAATTCCCAACAATTATAACGTTCAAAGGCGACTCCAACAACCTAACACAAAGCTTGTAAGTAATTTTAGGTATAACAAATTCTGCCCGACAACGGTAGCACCGATATCTGTGTGATGAACGCATGATATGAAATTGATCACAAACTATAAAGTTTCAAATTACATTTTGGTATCTGAATTATAGATCATCCGCCTGAAGCAATATTTACAATTTTCAAAATAAAAGTCCTGGTTCAAAATGTCACTTATTCTTGCTGTGATTCTCTGCATGATTAAATTACAGGATGATTTTAAACATGATTAGCACTAAAAGTTAACTTTTTTGAAACTAGCCAAAGAAGAGATATCTTATAAATTCCACACTAATGTACTGAAAATTTAGTGAAAAACGATGACACCTATATATTCAAAACCGCAAAAATTCTTTTCAAAAACATTTTCATACAAATGAAAAAAAAATCTACTGTTAATGAATTATTTAATAAAACAAAAATTATACAGAACTCGGACACTTGATTTTTCAACTTTTTTCATCCAAGAAAACTCTTTTTCATTTTAGTTTTTTTTAAAATTCATATACTTACATAGTTTTCTTTTCAATTTAGGCATTGCCACTGTATCATCTCAATCGTTTTCTGAGTAATCTTATTTTGAATCATATTCAACATCATCATCACCATCATTCTTTTATCTATTATCCGTTTTTCACTTATATGCAGTCAATTTATTTGAAAAATATGTGAAGGATCATGCAGATGACGGTCTGATGGTGCCAGATACTGGGAAGATGAGGTCAGTGCCCCTGCATATAGTTATAACTTCTTCTATATTTTGAAATACTCAAACATTTCTCCTTTTGATGATTGTATCTTCAATTGTTTTTGTAATCTGCATCACTATCTACGACAGACAATGTGTTAGTCAGTTTATCCGTTGAAAATGAAAGTTAGGTATGAATATCTTTTTGTAATTTTATATTATAAAAATTAAAACTTGTCGAATGGCTCAGTAACCAAAAAATCCATTGTATTTTGAATCAAAGAGCAAAAAAGGAATGACGGTGGGATGAAATCTCGTGCGTGGGAATGAAAAAATGCTCAAAACCGACATGTTGACCGAAAAGATGAATGAAAAATCAAAGACTGCATATTAGTTATTGAAAATAACTACTGACAAACTTTTGAATAATCTCAAATCAGTAAAGTTAAAATTTTGTGAAACAAACTCAAAAATTAATTCTAAATGAATCGCCGATTCGGAATCTCTTTGCGGCTGTAACTTTAGTTTCCTGGAGCCCCTCACAACTTTGATTGTTGAGCCATCACATGGGCCTGCAAGTCTACATAACCACTCGACAGACAAGTCTTTCCCGTCTCCAGCACCTTGTGAAAACGTTGTAGTTGTGGAAAATGTTGTATTTAGGAGATATGACTAAAACACGATACAATACATAAAATAGGAAAATTTATGAAATAAAGTAGAGAATGAGATTTCATTCGAACGGACCCAGCATGCGAAAAGTACAAAATTTGAGTTTCGCGGTGATATGTTAGCTATATTAAATTACTTGAGATAAGTTTGTAACTTGGAATTGCAAACTAGAACAGAATGGTCATCACTAGTACCCGTACCAGTAGCATATCTAGACGAACAATTCTATTATTTTCACAACCTTGAAAACCATTGTCATCAGCATGCACACCAACTTAATCACCACCACCGCCCAAAATACTCCCACCACACTCACCCCCACAAACACCACCATAATCATCACTAACGCAGGCACCTTCATCAGCACCACACCATGCTACCTTGCACTCAAAGTGTACCCTTTCTCCCTCCTTCCACATGTCGGTCACAATGGTCTGTCCCGGCAGCACCTCACTTGAGAAGCGAGCCTAAAGAGGAAGGTGGTGGTAGGGAGTTGTATGGCGTTTTTAATTTTGATTTCGAAACTGTTCGATAAGCCAAACACCTTCTTTACAGCACTACCGTTCACAAGGAAACAAACCACACTATTCAACCGCTCAAAAACCACCACGTAAAAAATACCCGAACCGAAAAAAGACCACGCACACCACACACAAACACCACACAAACCACACACGCACACACCACAAACCACACTCACACACCACAAACCACACACACACCACAAACTACACACACACCACAAACCACACACACCACAAACCACACACACCACAAACCACATACAAACCACACACAAACCACATACACCACAAACCACACACAAACCACACACACCACAAACCACACACACACCACAAACCACACACAAACCACACACTAACCACACACACCCCAAATCACACACACACCACAAACCACACACAAACCACACACAAACCACACACACACCACAAACCACACACAAACCACCCATCCACCTTGATAGCTTTGATCAGGGACGGTTGCAGTGGACAAAAGCGACTCATCACGTGACGACAAGCGATGGCATACGTGCACAAGCCGTGCAGAATCGGTCTTTCGAAGCCTGTAGTCGTTGGTTATTCATTGTTTCAATTATTTGTTTTTGTTTTTTGTTGCTTCTAGTGATGGTGCAAAGGTTTTGATGATGAATCATGATCGTTTTATTATTTAGTTATTTACTTTCTGTTTCTTTTACGATTTTTATTTAAATGTGAATTTTTTACTTTGATTTTTCCATACTTCTCAATACTTTAACCACCAGTACTTCACCAGTACTTCTGCTCATTTGGCAACTCAGCCGATTCAAGTGAGTCATAAGTTCGATTGGACAAATGCCCCACCAGCGAGCTTGGCAAATTCTGGGTCGATGTGGAGGGGGTTTGAGTCTCCCGACAGTCGGTAGAGAGCCGCCTGTGGAAGAGAAGGAAGAAGGATCGGCGATGCCGACAAACACCACAACCAACAACAATACCACCCGAAAAACAACAACAACAACAACAAAAATACCACCAACAACACACTACTAACACCACAACTCCAACAACACACCACCAACAACACTACCAACAACACCACACCACCAACATCACCAGCTCACTTGGTCTTCAAAAGTTTTTTCTTGCACCGTGAAATCAGGCTTCCTGGAAGGCACAGGCCTGGTAGGCACCAGTGCCTCACAAGACCTTGGTCCTCCAAAACCTCCTGCCCCCTTCACGAACAACACACTCTGGTTCAATGCCAGTTTCTCGTCGTTTACGTTGTATAACATAACTGGTGGAGTGGTGGGGGGGTTTTGGGAGACACCACACCACACAACACCTTGAGCACACCACACCATACTACACATATCAAATCTCACCACATACACACAACAACCCATAAACACCACATCATACCCCGTATACCTCACCGCATCACACCAAACTCACCGTTTATGACGACGATGGCGGCTGTTCCCTTGTCCATCATCCCAGCCACTTCAGCCTTCACCTTCAGCTTGCCTTCAGTGGGAAGAGGCTTGAACACCTGTGTGTACTGTTCCCCGTGCAAGAGCTGTGGTGGTTGTGGGTGGTGGTGGTTTGTTGATGATTTTGAAGGTCTATGAATTGGTGGTTTGTTGGTGGTTGTAAGATGGTGGTAGTTGATGATAATGGTTGTGGTAGTCTGTGGGTTGTGGGTTGTTGGGTGGTGGTTTGTTAGTTTGTCGGTTGTGAAGTGGTGGTGGTTTGATGTGGTGAGGTGTTGGTGGTGGTTTTTTGGGAGTTGGGAGTTGTGTCATGATGGTTATAGAGGTGTGACGATGCTTGGAAAGTGGTGGCGGTGCTTTCAATAGTTGTTTTAGAAAGGATGATGATCTTAGTAATAATAGCAGTAAAAATCATTTTAGTAATTGTAGTGAAGGCAGTAATAGTGTTGTTGTAGTGAAGGCAGTAGAAGTGTTGTTGTAGTGAAGGCAGTAGTAGTGTTTTTGTAGTGAAGGCAGTAGTAGTGTTGTTGTAATAAAGGCAGTAGTAGTGTTGTTGTAGTGAAGGCAGTAGTGGTGTTGTTGTAGTGAAAGCAGTAGTAGTGTTGTTGTAGTGAAGGCAGTAGTGGTGTTGTTGTAGTGAAGGCAGTAGTGGTGTTGTTGTGGTGAAGGCAGTAATAGTGTTGTTGTAGTGAAGGCAGTAATAGTGTTGTTGTAGTGAAGGCAGTAGTGGTGTTGTTGTAGTGAAGGCAGTAGTGGTGTTGTTGTGGTGAAGGCAGTAATAGTGTTGTTGTAGTGAAGGCAGTAATAGTGTTGTTGTAGTGAAGGCAGTAGTGGTGTTGTTGTAGTGAAGGCAGTAGTGGTGTTGTTGTGGTGAAGGCAGTAATAGTGTTGTTGTAGTGAAGGCAGTAATAGTGTTGTTGTAGTGAAGGCAGTAGTGGTGTTGTAGTGAAGGCAGTAATAATGTTGTTGTAGTAAAGGCGTAGTAGTGTTGTTGTAGTGAAGGCAGTAGTAGTCATCGTAGTGAAATCTCATTCCGCCAAAAAATACCAAAGACCCACGACAACAACAATAATATGATACAATACAATACAACACTCAAACACCACTATAATGGCCTCAATTCCGAAGGTTTATATCTCTAGCTTTAACCCCTAGCACAAGCACCACCACAGACCTGCGTGTAGTCAATCTTCTTGCCCTTAATGTCGATAGAACCAGACAAAGAGTGTATGGCGTTGTTGGAAGGAATGACGGAGAAGGTGGGTAGACTATCAAATGTGGTGGAGTTCTCGTACAAGTACTTTGAAGACCCATTGTGACTTGTCTTGACACCCACTGTGTGTTTGTGTGTGTGTGTGTGTGTGTGTGTGTGTGTGTGTGTGTGTGTGTGTGTGTGTGTGTGTGTGTGTGTGAGTGTGTGTTTGTGTGTGTGTGTGTGTGTGTGTGTGTGTGTGTGTGTGTGTGTGTGTGTGTGTGTGTGTGTGTGCGTGTGTATGAGAAAAAGGGGGTGATTTGAGTGGTAAGATTTCCAGAACTACGATCACTTTGCGTTTGGGTCGATGGAAAGGTAGTTTTGAGTGTGTTGGTGTTGGTATGATTTAAGTTCGCTAAAAGAGTTTTTTTTTTAAATATACACATCCAAACATACACGCACACACACAAACACACGCACATACACACACCTCCAAGGGCGTAGAGGATAAGGTCTTTGGGAAAGACGCAGTAGACATCTTCAAAGGAGGCAGTGCCTTTGCTCTTGTCGAAGCGTTCAATGGTGTTGAAGTAGCGAGTGTTGGCGTCTGTGATGAAGCGGTGATGGTGGTGGCGGTGGATTGGATGGTGATTAGTAATAAAACAAAGCGTATACTTCAAAGAGTTAATTAATGATAATAGTGATCATATACTAATTAACATAACTATGAATAACAATGACCGTGGATGTTGACTGGGTGGTGGGACTTGGAAAAGTCGCAGATTTTGGACCAGTTATCTCTCACTGTTGGTAGACGGCGTGAATGGATGGATAAACGAATACATAATAATACAAATACATCAGTATGTCAATAGGTATTTATATCAAACATAATTATATGAGTACGTTTCCATATCAATACCTAACTATATAAATAAATTTTTTAAAGACATAATTAAATAGAAAACAAATGATATGAACACTTAATTAATGAGAAAAAAAAGGTATGAGTGGAGAATGATAAATATGGCGTGATATGAGGCGTGGGAGCGAGTGAAGAGAATGCATGAAACCACTGATTACCTTGAAGCGATCAGGTCAAGTGATAAGAGAAATATGACAAGTATGACGATGGTGATGATGATGATGATGATGATGATGATGATGATGATGATGGTGATGATGATGACGATGGTGATGATGATGATGATGATGATGATGATGATGATGGTGATGATGATGATGACGATGATGAAGGAAGGATACCACCGATGATTATTGTTAATGATGATAATAAAGATTAAAAACAAAAAAAATAAATAATAACATTTAAAATAAAAACAATAACAATGAATGGACAAAAGTATTAGACGAACCATCTTCAGCAGTCATATGGTCATCATCTTGCTTCCTGACCACCTGTCCGTCAGTCCTCTCCCACCGCACTGCATGGTGGCAGCCATTATATTATAACTACAGATTGTAGGACAACTGATATATTATACTATAACACCTTATTATGTATTGTGTTTCGAATGTATTCTATATTTCATGATACATAAACCCCTCACAAAGTCTTTCTCGGAAATGTATCTTGGTACACTCAACAAACAATGATATCTCCACTTCTCCCCCCACCTTCCTCTCCCCCTCCCCCCCCCCCTTTCCCCATTCAATTGAACTCCACCTCTTTTGCAACTCCACCTCCCCTCCCTCCTCCACCTCCCCTCCCTCCTCTACCTCCCCTCCCTCCTATACCTCCCCTCCCTCCTCCACCTCCCCTCCCTCCTATACCTCCCCTCCCTCCTCCACCTCCCCTCCCTCCTATACCTCCCCTCCCTCCTCCACCTCCCCTCCCTCCTCTACCTCCCCTCCCTCCTATACCTCCCCTTCCTCCTCCACCTCCCCTCCCTCCTCCACCTCCCCTCCCTCCTCCACCTCCACAAGCCACCCACTCACACTTGCCCATCCAGCCAGCTCCACACTCAAACAGTCCTCCCGTCTCTCCACACTCCTCGTGACTCAGCCACAACATCAAAGGGGCTACGTACCTCGCCTTCAAGGCGTCTGCCATCTCTGAATGGTTGTGACGTTAAGTGGGGTGTGACGTTAAGTGGGGTGTGCCGTTAAGTGGGATGTGACGTTAAGTAAAATGTGACGTTAAGTAGGATGTGATGTTAAGTAGGATGTGACGTTAAGTAAAATGTGACGTTAAGTGGGGTGTGACGTTAAGTGGGGTGTGCCGTTAAGTGGGATGTGACGTTAAGTAAAATGTGACGTTAAGTAGGAGGTGATGTTAAGTAGGATGTGACGTTAAGTAAAATGTGACGTTAAGTGGGGTGTGGCGTTAAGTTTGGTGTGGCATTAGGTTACGTAAGCTGATGTTGCCAATATATAAAGGATAGCAGTCGAACGTTGAATTGCTACAGCTTTAACGTTGAAAGATGGGTGACGTTAGGTGAGGTTAAAACGCTGAATGAGGTATCGTTGAATATAGTGAGTATGACTATGTCGGAGGAGAAGATTGTGAAGAGTGTTGACGTGCTAACCATCAGGCATGATGAACCTGGTGAGTCTTGAGCCCGCTATGGGCGCTACGCAGTTGGACCTAGTGGAGGGGGGTGAGAAGGATGGAAAAGAAGAGGAGAAGGAGGAGGTGAAGGAAGAAGAAAAAACAGAAAAAGAAGCAACCAAACATACAGAAAGAGGCAAATAAACATTGAAAAAAAGCAAAAAAAAGCACAAAAAGAGAGACAAGCCCAGAAAAGAAAACAAACAGAGAAAGAGAGACAGACAAACACAAAAAGAAAAGCAGACAAACACAGAAAGAAAGACAGACAAGCACATAAACACAAAATCCACCTTATGTTATACTTTTTCCCCTCAAGGGCCAGGCATTGACTGAATGCATACACGCCCATCTTGGCTGCACTGTAGTTGCACTGGCCGAAGTTTCCGTAGATTCCTGCGAAAAGTGAAGAGGGATTTGAATTATCGTGGCTTCGAAACTCTCCGGGTTGAACGCCACAATAACAATAATTGCATCGCATGGTCTCTTGATCTTCCTTAATTCACTGAGGTTATGAGCTTCACTGATTGCGCTGACCTGCAATCGCGAATTCAAGCTGACGCCACTGGATCATTGTTTGTGATTGATTGACAATTCGCTTATTAATCATCATTCGGTTCAGTCTATTATTTATTTATGTGGCATTTATATAATATTTCATTCATTCGTTCAATCGTCCATTTGTTTACTCATGTGGCCTCGAAACTCTACGGGGTTAATGCCACTATAATAATATTCGTGTTTGTATTGTATTGTATTTATTAATTGTTCATTTATTTACAAATCTATTAATAGACAATTCAGAGATCTAATCTGGAAAGATAAATAGGAGGAACAACAAATCAATAGGAGGCACCAGCTGAGGAGGCGATGGTGATGATCCTGCCGAACTTCTGCTTGGCCATGTGAGGCCAGGCAGCCTTGGTGATGAGGAAGACGCTACGCAAGTGGATGCGGTGAATAAGGTCTGTGTGTGTTTGTGTGTGTGTGTGTGTGTGTGTGTGTGTGTGTGTGTGTGTGTGTGTGTGTGTGTGTGTGTGTGTGTGTGTCTGTATATATCAATTAAGTTTTCAGAACTGAGGTAACCTTCAATTACCGTATAAAAACAGCCTATTTTTAAAAGTACCGGAATGGGTTATTTGTTAGGTGGTTGGTTGGTTTATTGTAAAAAATTGTTATTTAATTTTATGTTATTGAATGTTAATTAGATCTACTATTTTTTTTAAATTTTTTACTTTTATTATTATTATTATTATTAATAATTTATTTTATTGTTATTATTATTATTATTATTATTATTATTTGGTGGTTGGTGCAATCACCCTCACTCCTCACCCCAATCACTTTCCTTCATCTTTGCTAAGCTCTTGTCTCTCAAAATTCCTGCATTGTGAACTATCACATCTGATGAATGGTGTGGTGATGGTTCTTGCTGATGGTCGAAATGATGATGATGATGATGATGATGATGATGATGATGATGATGATGATGATGATGATGATGATGATGTTAGTGAAGCTTAATTATATAATTAAAAATATAAATAATGATAATAATAATAATTATTATTATTAGTGATAATGAAGTTTAAAAAAATAATATGTTTAAAATCAGTATGGTGTTGAGGTAGTGGCTAGTGAGATGAATTGAGTGATGAAAAATTGGTGCTGATGGTAATGGAGCAGTGAAAGACATGTGACTGCGTACCTATCCTTTTGAACTTGTCTATGATAAACTTTATAATTTTTTCTCCTTCCTCAACCGAATCTGAAAATGTGTGAATGCCATGCATGAATCTACAATGCATTGTAATGAATTATTGGTAAAATAAAGTAATGAATGCACCATAGTAAGTGGAATTATCTTAAATACTTCCAAAGATTTTAAATTCTAAACATTTTTTTTACCATAATTAGCAACAGCTTTTCCTCCTGCTTTGATAATTTCGTCAACCACCAGGTCTGCTGGTCTGGTGCTGCTGCCCTCTCCACTGCTGCTGCTTCCAAGGTCGTTCACTGAAGTGGGGTTGGTGATGTGTCATGGTTAATTTTGTCATTAGGGTTTTGAATGTGCAGTAGCAATTGTGATTGATGAAAAAGGAAGTGAATTTTATGTTTTGAATAATTTAAGTTTTGAAGCTCCTGATATTCAACGTACCTATCACAGTGGCTCCTCTGGCTCCAAAAGCTAAGGCATACTCTTTTCCAAGACCTGATTCACATTTACAATAGAAACAAAATAAGCGCTATTTGAAAAATTATTTTTGAAAATTTAATTAATGTATAAAAATCATTTCACTGGTTTTTCTAACAGACGTTTGAATTGAAGATAGAGAAATGAAATCAAGCATGGCGATTTACATTCAAGAACTTAAAATTGCTTTACCGTTTGCAGCTCCAGTAATAAGTACAACTTTTCCGTCAAAACGCAACATACTTCACACAAAACGTCAAAGCCTAGAAAGACACACAAAAAGAGTTGAAAAAAGTCGTCGACGGGCAAAGGTTAACCTAGATAAGAATATCGATGTGAAGGTGCGTATGTATTTATGTGTACCTTAATTATTTTATCAAAATGTATAACCATTTGTTTTATATAAAAAACTTTTTTTTGAATTTTTTTATTTCAAAATAACTCAAACTGTTGTTTTAAAAAAATGGTAATTTTCTGATTTTTCCACTACCTAATGTTAGACACTATTGTATCTTAGCGTTCGGACCGAAAAAAGTGTGCGTTTGTTCGATTAATTCAGGCTTTTAACCATTTTTATAAAATATTTCAAAGTTTTTTATTTTTATTTGATGAAAACTGATTTGATGTTTCAAATAAAAAATGGTTATGTAAATTGAATCGGTATTCAACTAAATAAATGGTCTAAAATCAATGTGTAATGATGTACGACCAATTGCGGTTGCCACTGATGTGTTGAAAAGTAAATTAACGAAGGTAATTATCTCGAGAAAAATGGAACAACCAAGAAGTCACTGAATGTTTGAGACTAGCGCATAACTACAGTTTTTTTTATCTAGTTAATAAATAAGAGCGAATCTTGAATATGGAAGGTTTTGTCATTATTGATATTTTTCAAAACCATTTTACACCACCGAAAATAATCATCAAACCTTTTAAAGAAAAAAAAGGAATTGAGCTTATTTGAACATAAGACCTGATGAGTTGGTTTTGACGACGGATCGAGAAAAGGTGGCATTGTTAATGAAGGTAGCTCTGTTGTTTTGGTTGTTGCTGGTGCTGAAAGGATGAGAAGGGGTTTTAATGGAAATGTGTGTGTTTCCATAGCCGGAGTTGTGAATGGTGGAAACGCCATGTGTGTTGTGGTTGTTGTTTGTGTGGTGGTAATTGTTGCTTATTTGGTTGCTAAAGTTGTGGTGTTGATTGTTGTAGTTGTTATGATTGTGAGTACGAGTGTTGTCTTTATCAATTTTGATAGTTGTCACACCAGTTGGTTTTACATTGTTGTAGTCATTGTAGTTGTTATTATAATTATTATTACTGTTGTAGTTGTTGTAATTGTTGTTGTTGTAGTTGTAGTTGTTGTTATTGTAGTTATTGTTGTTGTTGTTGTTGTTGTTGAAAGTGTGACCATGATTGGATACAGCATCATAGTCATGTTGCGAGAAGGAGGGTTCGTTGTGTTTGTGGGAGTGGACTGAGATGACGGACTTGGCGGTCTGTCTTGCAGGCTGGTTGTTCTCTGCAGTACCAATGTGTTGATTAACTTTTATGACGTTGACGTGGTTGGTGGTTGTACCGTTGTCGTTGTTGTTGTAAGTGTTGTTGTGATGATGCGTGTTGTTGTGATGATGCGCGTTGTTGTTCTGGGGTGTACTGTTGCTCTGGTGGGGGTTGTAGTTGGCATTGTATGAGAGGTCTCCGTCATAAGCACTGCTAGCGCGTGAGAAGGTTCCCTTGGAAGGGATTTTGAAGTTGATGACCGAAGTGTTGTTGCGAGTTCTAACGGTGGAAGTGCTGTGGCCACTGTATGACGAAAGCGTGTCTTCGTCGGTGGAAGGGGGAAGGATGTTGTTGGAAAGAAGTTGGGTTGAAGGTTGCTGAGCGGGTGGATTAAAAGATGTGGAAACTGATGAAGTGAAAGATGAAGAAGAAGGTGCTACTGGGGGGGGGCTGATGGTTGAAGTAGTTGCTGGGAGTTTACTCTCAATGTATGAAGACAGATCTTCGTACGAGTCTCTGAACCTGGCGCCCTTGAGACTGGTTGGGGTAGCAGGAATGGTGGAAATGACGAACTGTTGGCTGGTGTTGGAAGAGGAGGCTTGGAGTGGGGCTTTGTGTGTTGGAAGACCATTGACGTGGTCTGCTCTGATAGAACCATTACCCATTGAATTTAAAGGAAACACACTAGAAGTGTTTGCGATGTTGTGTGTTGTGTTGGGGCTCTCTTCAGCCACTGTTAACGGGTTGTCTGGGGCGCTTATGTCGCTGTGACGTAAGTTTTTCGCTAGTGATTTGATGGAGATTTTGCTTGTCAACGTTCCGTTCGAGTCTTCCAAACTTTCGCTTATCTCCGCGATTCGGTCGTTTGAAACTATGTTTGACATATCCGAACCCTCTATTGAATTTATTTTTGGGAGCAAATTTTTGTGTTTCTTAGATATTTGCTCGTTTATTAGACTTTCCAAACTTCTTGGAGTTTCTTGGCTTTTGGATCTATTCTCTAACTCATCAGAATCAACATTTTTACTCGAACTGGCCACAGCCATGAGAAGTGTGGGAGCCATGACAGAAACGTTCTTCAGAATGCCGTGAGGTTTGTGGTTGGTGTTATTTAACTTGTTGACAAGGCTTTCTTCTTCAGGTGACGACGTCAAATCCTGAGTCAACTCTCGGTGGGTGTTCGAAAAGCTTTCTTCGTGTGCACTTTTAAATGTTTGAACAGCGCTTTCGGCATTGTTACCGTTATGACTATCGTTGTATACGTCGTCATTGTTCTGTTGCAATAAAACACCTCCTAGGATACTCCCATTTTTAAGCTGAGAGCTAGCAGTGAATGGGCTATCTTCGTACTCATCAGCTTTTTTTTTGACTCTTTTAAAGGTGTCTTTCATAGATAAACCATTGAATTTACTGAAATTTCCGCTTGTGACATTGTTTTCGTCATCACCATCTTCATCACTATCTTCTTCATCAACATTGTCACCGTTCGTTTCATCATTTTCACCATTGCCGTCATAATCACCCCCATCGTAATCAGTTCCACTAACTCCTTCGTAATCTTCAGTTTCAGTATAATCTGCATCATTCGTGACAACTCCAGCGCTAGTGATAGAACTAGCAGAAGTTTTCAAAATTCCACCACCTCGTTTGAAGTGGTCTTTCAAACCTTCTACAAGGGCTAACTTTTCAGAACTTCCAGCAAGTTTTCTTGATACACCCTCACTCACTACGCCATTACTGAGACCAATACCTGTCATCAGACCATTACTTGCTGCACTACCACTCACCAAACCCCCATCCAGTACATCACCCTTAACTAAACCCTCACTCACCACACCACCATTACTGACCCCACTTGACTTTCCCACACCAGAACTCAACAAAGCCACACCACCCACACCTGCTCCCAACAAAGCCACACCACCAACACCTGCAGCTTCTTTCAGGGCTTTCCTCCTCGACTTGACAAGTGCCTGTCGAGAGCTTTCGGATTTCACAGGGGCTTCGGATGAGTCGTGATTGCTTGCTCTATAAACGAAGGCCTCTTCGTTTTGAATTCTATTAGTTACACTTGAGTTATTGGTGTTGTTATTGCTGTTGTTGCTATCGTCGTTGTTGATGTTATTATTTTTGTTGTTGTTATTGTTATTGTTGTTGTTATAGTTACTATCATTGTAGTTATCGTTGTTGTTGTTGTTGTTGTTGTTGTTGTTGTTGTTGTTGTTGTTGTTGTTGTTGTTGTTGTTGTTGTTGTTGTTGTTGTTGTTGTTGTTGTTGTTGCTAGAATCATTGAAGGTTTCAGAAATTTCGCTTTGAATAGTGTCAGTCGTGACGCTCGTTGTGTCCACGACTTGTTCGAGTGGAGGTGGACTTTTGACATTGTAAACAGATGTGTCATTGTTGTCGTCATCTTGTAACTGATCCAACGAAACAATCTCTTCGCTTAAATTTTCTTTCCTTGCATCTCTTTCACTTCGAGCTTCTCCTCCACCCTCAGATACATGACTTCTAGTGGAACTATTGACTTCACTTCTGTCTTCAATCGAGTTATTGCACGCATTTCCACTGCCTCTGCTTTCTACCTCACTCAGTCTATTATCCCTCTCACTACTTCTCTCCTCTACACCATCTTCTTCTCCCACCTCACTTCTTCCCTCCTCTCTTTCACTATCTCTCTCTTCCATGAAACCACTCCTAGCTTCAAAACTACCCCTTTCTTGCACACTTCCTCTGTCTTCTCCATCATCACTCCCTCTCACACTTCTATTATCTTCTTCACCTTCTCTCTCTCCCATACTATCTCTCTCCTCTTCACGTTCTCTTCCACTGATACTTGGAATATAACCTCTTTCTGCACTATCTTCTGCCCATTCTTCCACTTCATCCTGTAGCACCTGATTAAAATGATCCAAGACTCGTTGTTCCTCTGTTATGGTTTCAGCAGCAGACACCACACTATTTGTACCTGCCACTCCGTTACTCAAAACCCCACCCACCATCAAAACTCCCGTCACTAACTGAGGACCTGAATGCTTGATGTGTTGGATGGAGGATTCTTTGCTGTTGTTCAGAATTGATGATGGTTTTGAAAGGTTGGCTTGGGTTGCTTGTTCGTTGGTGGCATGTAACGGGGTGGTTGTTACAGGAAAGATTGGCGTTTGAATGGTTGGTTCTGGAGTGGTTGGTTCTGAAGTGGTTGGTTCTGGAGTGGTTGGTTCTGAAGTGGTTGGTTCGTGAATGGTTGGCATGGAGTTGGGAGGTTCGTTGAGAGAAGGTTTTCGGGATTTGAGAGACTCTCTGGGAGAGCCTAAAACCAACAGTTCTCCGTCAGCCGTTGTGATTCTGAGGTCTCGTGGGTTGGTTGGAAGCAGGGTGGAATTGCTGCCTGTGTAACCATTCATTCTCAAAGCTTCCCTTCCAGCTATAATTTTCTCGGCCACATCTTCATCGTCCCACGAACTGACCCCATCATCATCCGACTCCACATGTAAGTGATTCGTCTTGAAGAGGTTGCTGAAGAGAGAAAACCTGCTCACTTTCCTATTCTTCGCAGGTTCACTGTTTTTCCACGTTTTCAAGCGTTCACTGTGCTTCTTATTCTTCAACGTCGGCACGTCATGCAGGGCGTAGTTGCTCATTTGCGAACGTTTCATTCCCTCCTCCTTCTTCATCCTCAGTGACTTTGCTTGCGAAATTCCCGCGTAGAGTGGCTCGTTCCAGATGGCCGTGTCGTCATCCGTTGGACGTTTGAGTGCTTCTGTTTTGGCTCCTGTTGTGGCTTCTGTAGCTTCTTTGTTGGCGGCTGACTTCAAATTGGCATCGACGTCTTCGCTAGGGGGCGAGAACCCTTCCCTTATCCACCGGTAAATGTCGTTCACCTGGTCGTACGTTTCCTGCATCGACTTGTCCACCTCCACGAACGAGTCTCGCTTTTTCTCCCCTTTCGAGATGCGGATGTGTCCGGACGTGAGGTTCATCATTTTGGTCTTGGCAGCCACTTCTCTGTCGCCCACTGCATGCTGCAATTTTGTCCAATCTCCACTCGCTCGCAATTCTTCGATGTTTTCAATTCCTTCCACCATTAGCACCTCATTCAGTGGTAGTGTCATGACCAGCGATGGCTGGTTGATGGGCGCTACCACGGCAGTGGAAATCTTTGAGAAGCCCACCAGACGAAAGATCGGGTGATACCTGTGGTTTCCTAGATATTCGCCGTATGCTAACTGCACGCTGATGGGGAAGATGAAGTTTCGACAAATGTTCTTGATGGAATTTACGCCTAGCACATCACTTTTATCAGAAACAGGGGATACTTTAATTTTTTGGTAAGATTCGATGAAAAAGATGTCTCCCGTTCTATCCTTGCAAAAGACAGGCACCTTTTCTTTGGAGCTTTCAGAGTTTTGTGGAGAGAGTTGAATCTTGTCGATGAAGATGATTTCGCCTTCAGGGAGAACTCGAGGTTTGTCCCTTCGCACCACGCCATCTTGGACAACGCCACTGACAACTTTCAAGCTTTCTCTCAAAAGGTAAACGTTAGCTTCAGACGACTTGATTGCTTCTCCGTATGTCAATGGAAGTATTGGTTTTTTTGCCTCGTTCAGCACGTCAAACCACCCAGTGTAGCTGAGGGGGATGGCGAAGAGATGGTGTTTCATGTTCGACATCTGTCCTTCCGCCATAACGCAAAGTTCCGGCTTGCAAGAATGGATATACAAAACGTTGTGGAGTCTTCTTTTACAGCCGATGTCACCATACTGACCTGACTTCACTCTCACCACTGTGGGCAGGGTTTTCTTCAAAACATGTTCTTTCAGTGATTCTGTATGTTTATCCCATTGACAAAGTGAATTCAAATTTGAATCTAAATAATGAGGCATTTTGTTTTGTTTTAAATTGAACTGGTTAGTTTTATGTGGAAAAAGCAACTTTTAATGCAGATAGTAAACATTTGAATTTGCCTACAACAACCAAGAACATATTTTGGGTATTCCTCTAGGATTTGCTCGACTGATTTTGAATAGAGTCGTTATATTTACAAAAGTAATCATTCTATAGAGACTATTGTATTGTTCCATACCTATATACTATTCAGAAATCCTTGATGGGTTATTCAAGTTTGTTGATAAAAAAAAACAATTAAAACCAGTTAGATTCAAATTATAATTTTTATATTAAGTTATTCAAAAAATTATAAGAATGTTTTTTTATCAACTTATTGTAGTGATATTGAAATAATTTAAGTTTTTCATGCCCAGCACTGAATAAAAAAGTAGCTAGCTTAACAAATGTTTGTTAATAATAAATTACTTTGAACAATATCCTATTTTCGACCGAAACATCCATTCTTACATTATCCAGAAAAAAAGGTTTTTAAAACACAATGAATTAACTAAGTGTAATCAACAACGATTTTCATGCTTTTTCAAAGACTAAATTGTTTGTTGACCTAATTAAATAAAATATTTATTTAATAAACATATTGAAAATAGAATAAAAATCTGTATAATAGAAAAAACGAAAATTTTGATAACAGAATTGTAAAGTTATGGATTACGACAATCTAGGTGCTGTTAGTTTGGTGAACCTATCCTGTAACCTGTCACCTTCCGAGGTCAGTCCTCCTGCCAGCACATCGTATGAGGCACTGGTTCACAACAAGCGGAGTCAGTCGATGGATAGCGGCATTACACCTGATTTTGAAACCCTCAACGTTGAAAATGCCTTCCATCATTGCAAGAACTACAAATCATATATCAAAACTATCTCCTTCGCCGTCGACACAAAATGCGTAAACCAAACGACTCATCAACAAAACAATTACTCGACCATTGAACAACTCTCCCCTCCTATGATCAACCATAAAACTTCCCAAAAAGATGCTCTGATGTTTCCAAACAACAAACCACTAAACAAGGGGAAGACGGTGCCTTATCCGTTGAAAATCGATAATAAAGTCACTCTGGTTTCTCATCCACCTTCACTCATCCAATATTTACCATCCCTCACTCCCAAGCCTTCCTGTCACATCCACAAGAAGACTACTGACAAGTCCCGAGACCTGACACATCGAAGGTGTTTCAGTTACGAAGCCCATTCAACCAAACTTTTCACTAATCCCAGTGATCAATCAGCCATTCTGTCCATTAACTCTTCCAACCAACAGCATCAAGAGCCTAATGCAATGATCGATACTAATAATATCAACCACCAACAAAAGCCACCATCCACAACAACATCAGACATTGTCACAGAAAACTGCACTGTTCCAAGCAACGACTTGAGCAACAAAAATGTTGAACATTTGTCATCTGCAAATGAACCCCTTCCAGATTTCTTGCCAAAAAACACTGTAAAAACATCAACAACAGCAGCAACAAAATTAGAAACTTTATCTTATGAAATGACACCAACAATGTTATCAAAAATGCCCTTGTTGTCGACGCCCACAACAGCAACAAATCCAGCCACATCTCCAACCACTCCAGTGAATTGCTTCCAAAGTCCATTAACCAGCCACGCCATTCCTTCTCAAGTTACCACTGACCAAACAACCACCATTCCTAAAAGTTTCATAGCCACCACCACCACTTCTAAGAAGCTTTCTATCACCACAGAAGCTACTAAAGCTACCACTACAGCAGCCAACAAAGCAGCTATGAAAGCTGCCACCACTTTTTCCACCACGGCAGCTACCAAAGCCTTCACCACCTCTTCCACTTGCAAGTTGGGCCATCACCACAAGGGTAGGAAGAACACAGCACAGCAGACGTCATGGCTTCTCAGGTCTCGTTGTCACCTCGTTTGTGCCTTCATTGATTGCTCCATTCATTGCTGAGCTCTCCTTATTATTCATTACGCCTCACTGTTAATGCGTCGAGGTGTATTGCCTAATGATTATAAATCAACCGTTGCTCACGTAATGAAGCGACAAACCACGCTTGATGTTTCAAGCTCGTTCATTTTTTCGTCTTCCAATCAGAGCATCACTTCTTTATTGATTCCTTACCTTCAGTCTGTCATTGTTACCTCTCCCCTATTATCCCACACTTCCTTTCCTATAATCATCAACACCATTTAATCATCAACAACACCATTCAACCACCATTAACCTCGTTCAACTACCATCAACACTGTTTCATCATCAACAACACCATTCAACCACCATTAAACTCGTTCAACTACCATCAACACTGTTTCATCACCATTAACCAGCAATACCATGAACCATGTTAAACCATTATTTATCGATGCCACACCGCCATTCTCATTAAGAACCACACCAGAACTATCATCCTCATCCATAAAAAATCAAACCCACACCACCACTACATCCACCACACCACCACTACATCCACCACACCACTGCTTCTTCCACCACACCACCACTACATCCACCACACCACTGCTTCTTCCACCACACCACCACTACATCCACCACCCCACCGCTCTTTTCACCACACCATCACTACTTTCACCACATCACCGCTCTTTTCACCACACCATCACTACTTTCACCAAGCCATGCACCATCGCTCTTTCCACCACATAGGCTTTTTCAGTCCAAGTTGTTTGACATGCCATTGGCCATCCAGTACCTTTTCAACTCCAAGGAGGCTGGTGTGCAGTCCTATATAGGTGAGGGTGGTAGTGGTGGTGGTGGTGATGATGATGAGGAGGAGGAGGAGGAGGAGGAGGAGGAGGAGGAGGAGGAGGAGGAGGAGGAGGAGGAGGAGGAGGAGGAGGAGGAGGAGGAGGAGGAGGAGGAGGAGGAGGAGGAGGAGGAGGAGGAGGAGGAGGAGGAGGAGGAGGAGGAGAAGGAGGAGGAGGGGGAAGAGGAGAAGGAGAAGGAGAAGGAAACAAAGAGAATATGATGATGCTGAGGAGGAGAAGGAGGAGGAGGAGGAGGAGGAGGAAGAGGATGGCAGAGATGATGGGGTTGATGATGATGATGAAGAAGAGGGGAAGGGAGAGGATGCTGACTTGATGGCGATGGTTTATTATGGTACTTATAGTTGCAAGTGCAATATGCACAGAGAAGGTCAGCAAACCCTTCGAATTTGTTTACAAAAGAGCAAAAGAGAAATGTAACGAAGCCATGATGGATTGACGGCCAGTTGATGAGTGAAAGAATAATTGAAAATGAACACAACACTCTGACGTATTGTCTCCATGACAACAAACCAGTTCGAAATGCACGCGTTTATGTAGTAATCCTTCTATCAGAGCCATACAGAAAAATCGATATACTGATTCATGTGTGTGTGTGTGTGTGTGTGTGTGTGTGTGTGTGTGTGTGTGTGTGTGTGTGTGTGTGTGTGTGTGTGTGTGTGTGTGTGTGTGTGTGTGTGTGTGTGTGTGTGTGTGTGTGTGTGTGTGTGTGTGTGTGTGTGTGTGTGTGTGTGTGTGTGTGTGTGTGTGTGTGTGTGTGTGTGTGTGTGTGTGTGTGTGTGTGTGTGTGTGTGTGTGTGTGTGTGTGTGTGTGTGTGTGTGTGTGTGTGTGTGTGTGTGTGTGTGTGTGTGTGTGTGTGTGTGTGTGTGTGTGTGTGTGTGTGTGTGTGTGTGTGTGTGTGTGTGTGTGTGTGTGTGTGTGTGTGTGTGTGTGTGTGTGTGTGTGTGTGTGTGTGTGTGTGTGTGTGTGTGTGTGTGTGTGTGTGTGTGTGTGTGTGTGTGTGTGTGTGTGTGTGTGTGTGTGTGTGTGTGTGTGTGTGTGTGGGTGTGTGTGTGGGTATGTGTGTGTGTGTGTGTGTGTGTGTGTGTGTGTGTGTGTGTGTGTGTGTGTGTGTGTGTGTGTGTGTGTGTGTGTGTGTGTGTGTGTGTGTGTGTGTGTGTGTGTGTGTGTGCGGTTGTATGTGTGCGCAGTGTTAGTATATTTTTTTGTACATGTATGTTTGTGTGTATATCGATTTTATTGTTTACCCAAAGCCCATGACATACAATACCCACATCCCACGGCAGTCCATCATTGAGACTCTCCATCCACTGACCTCCCAATACAAGCCACCCCATCAATCCATGCCACCCCTGCAAGCACTGCGTCACCGAGTGTCCCTGCCATTGTGGTGGCTACGTTTATGGCCACAATATCTTGTGTTTTTATTGCTCTCTTCAATCTGCATTGCTTCGCTTGCATTTATAACTGCCAGCCTATTTCTACCTTTATTTGTTCATGCTATGACAAACTTTTCATCTTTCTCTATACATCTTCTATTCTTTATTTCGGTTTTATATTATATTATTGTTTTTCTTTTTTTATTTATTTTATAATCATTTATACATTTATTTATTTATTTATTTATTTATTTATTTATTCATTATTTTGTTTTAAATAACCTCGCGTCCACACCATTGTTTATTTGCATAGACTTATTGCCTCATTTTATCCTTCATTTTTTGATAGTCTTTATTAGATCAAGTCCAGACATACGCTGGAAATGTTAAAAAAATAATTTTTTCTATTATTTACTTTCGTTTTAAATATATGACATCGTTCACCGTTGGTCATTCATTATTAACATTTTTATCATTATTCATTTTTTTTTCATTATTATTATTATTATTGTTATTTTTTATTATTTTTTATTTTTTTATTATTAGTCATTTTACTTTCCATAGCAAGTGCTCCATTTTTTGGCTATCAAAAAACAAATTCACTATGATTCACATGTTTAATTTTATAAATGTATCTCGTGGTGCATGTGAGTGTTTGTGTGTGTGTGTGTGTGTGTGTGTGTGTGTGTGTGTGTGTGTGTGCATGCGTGCGTGCGTGTGTGTGTGTATTCATATGAAGACCATTTAATGTTTTCAGAATGAGTACGGAATGAACGTATTTCAAGTGGCTATTTAAAAAGTATTCTACGCCGAATTAAAACACCAAAAAGCATGGAAAGAAGGTTGACGAGAGTTTTCAGTACAGCGTCATGAAAATACACTCAACAGGCGCACTGACAACATGCAAGCATATGAGCAAAATTGAAAGATATAAACAAATATTGAATAGTTACATCCACACCACCATTTCACCACTATTTCACCACCATTCCACCACCATTTCACCACTATTTCACCACCATTCCACCACCATTCCACCACCATTTCACCACCATTCCACCACCATTTCACCACCATTTCACCACTATTTCACCACCATTTCACCACTATTCCACCACCATTTTACCACCATTCCACCACATATACACTACTATCATTTTAACCATCACTTTTGCATCCACCAAATTCACCACTACGTCTACCATCACATCCACCATAATCACTACCACATGCACTAACACATTCACCACCCCTATCACATCCGCCATAATCATCACATACCACCCCCTTCCAGGCAACCGACTCTTTTCCTTTGAGCGATCTGAGGTGGACTTTTATCTGCCGCAGCTGGTGTGTTTGTACATCCACATGCACGACATCGCTGAGGTCATCCACCCCTACCTGGTCTACAGGTCTTTGTGTGTGCACTGGTCACTGTGTGTGCCGTGGTCGGTGTGGGTTGGAGTGGCATGACTTGAATCAGAATGGAATAACTGGTTAT
>OX387250.1:2150147-2152647 GCA_947562095.1 Branchellion lobata
ATAATAATAATAATAATAATAATAATAATAATAATCATGGTAATAATAACGATAATGACGTAAGACGATGCTTTCATCAGATCAGGGCGGGCTTTTAACAATGGTTGCACATGTCAGCTTCAAAAGCAACAGACCACCGATGGAAATACTGTGAAGGATGAACAGTTGGCTGAGGTTACCGTTGTTGTGATTGTTGCTGTTGTTGTGATTGTTGTGGTTTTTGTGGTTGTTGCTGCTGTTGTGGTTGCGGCTGTTGTTTTTTTGTTGTAGCTGTCGTAGCTGCTATTATAGCTTTTTTGATGTTGTGGGCTAGGGTTACTGTTGTTGTTATTTTTTTTGTTTACTATGTTATTATTATTTTTATTGCTATTGTTGTTATTTCGGTTGTTTTTGTTGTTAGTTCTATTGTCATTGGTGTTTTTGGTAATGCTGTTACGGTAGCTTTTTCTATCGTTGTTAATGTTGTTGTTGTTGTTGTTATTACTATTTTTGTCAACACTGTTGCCGTGTCTTGCTGTGTTTATTATATTGTTATTTATCTTCAAGCTAATGTCTTTTTTTTCTATTTTTATTTTTATTTTTGTTATTTCATTTTTTTGGCCGTTAATGGTTCATGAGGGCTTAATGGTGGAACAATCCGCAACTCCAATGAAGCGCAGAAAAAACGCCTGAGCTTCACACTTGCTCATGTCAACACCAACACCATTCACACTTGCTCATGTCAAAACCAACACCATTCACAATTGCTCGTCAACTCCAACACCATTCACACCACCACCAGTCATACAGCCACCAGTCATACAGCCACCATTCGTCCATATCAATGCTGATCACATCAGTCGTTCATAACGCCATCACCATTATCTCACCACCATCATTATACCTCATCATTTCACCACCATCATCACAACACCATCATCAACCACCCTCATAACGCCACTATCACCACATCACCGTCATCACACTATCATCATCAAACCACCATCATCACACCACCATCATCACATCACCATCATTACACCACCATTAAACCATCACACCTAATCACTTTTATCACACCATCTTTTACACCTCCATCCTTCACACCACCACCACAGAAGCCCCCAGGCAAAGAGAGGGTGACATCAATAGAGGAGGAGATGATAGAGGAGGTGATGGGTGGCGGCTGGATGGACGCTTGTGACTGTGGAGTGCCTCGCATCCAACCACAGCTGGAGTTCATCACGTCCCTCATGTCCATCGGAAAGAAACTCTCTCCTCTGCCCACCAAGGAGGCTCGAAGTGAGAGGATGGTGGTTTTTGGTGTGGTGGTTGTATTTTTGGTGGTAGGTGATCGTTTGGACTCAAGGCTATGACCCTTATCTAGTGTTTGCACCTTTCAGCCACACTGGTGTCTGCTCCTTTTTGGATTATTACTTCCTCTCACACTCTAGCCTCTTTTGTGAAAATTTGATGTCCTTGTCGGGAATTGAACTCCAACTTTCACGTTTTACATCCCGACTCGCCGAATGTTCGGCTACAGAAAAGAGATTAAATTGGCGTTGCAGTAGTTCTTGAACCGAGTCTCCCCCACAGAACATTGGCCTGGAAGTCTAAAAATAATAGTTATAAATAAAATAATAGTAATACTTGAGAATAGCTGATCAAGGGATCACCTTTAACGACCCACCCGGCTGAGTGTCTTTCTACACCACGCATGAGAAGACACAACAAACGTGCAGAAGCATAATTTATTGCAGTTTTTTGGAATTTCTGGTTTTATTATATCTGGAATTCCTTCGGCGAATGATTACGTGATAGGGTGTTAGTGATGGCAAAATTAGAGTGTGCGGCTTGGGTAGTTTTTTCAAACTTCATTGGAGGATTAGTCTTATTAGGCTTGCGCAGGCATCGCAATGTTTTTAAAAGGTTTGCAACCGAGAGGTTCTATGAGCTACCAATCGCCTCTACATTCCCTCACTCATTCAACCTCCCAATCCTCACTCCATTCCTCCTTTCCACTTTCAAACAACACTACCATTTTTTTCCAGCACTCCATATTTTTTCAACATCATACTTGTCTTCCGACTCTACTTATTCCTTCCACATCCAATTCCTCTTTAAATTACACACATTTCTATTCTATCTCAAACCCCACTCATTCCCCAACAACCTTCCCACTCCAACCCTCACCTCCACTACCTCTCTACTCCAGCGAGCAGACTGCAGGCGGAGCTATCGCTCCTCAACTTGAACCTGCCTTCCAGGGTGTGTTTGCCCATCCACCACCACCACAGCCATCACGTCGTCCGCATCCCTCACACCCAGGCCGTTGTACTCAACTCTAAAGAAAGGGTGGGTGACTAGGGAGAGGGTTGTGGGTGGCTTTAGAGAGAAGAGATGATTGAAAGGTGAGAGAGGTGCTTGTAGGAGAAAAGGCCATGGTTGTGGCGGTGGGTGAGATGGTTATAGAGGGGCCTCGAAACTCTACGGGGTTAATGCCACTATAATAATATTCGTT
>OX387250.1:2155147-2162647 GCA_947562095.1 Branchellion lobata
CTATATCTACACAATAAATGTATCATTCATGAAATATAGAAAAGCAATAAATCCTCCAAACCACTCTCAGAAAATCTGGCAGAAGGAGCACCTGGCCTTGTGGGTGCGTCCCTACCGCATCCTGGTGACGTCTGCTGACAGCGGCATGATCGAACCAGTCCTCAACGCGGTGTCCCTCCACCAGGTAGCCTTCTCTTTCCTTTCTGTACTTCTTTCCTTCTTCTCTTTCTTCCTTCTTTTCTTCCTTCTCTCTTTCCTTCTTCTCTTTCTTCCTTTCTTCTCTTCTTTCTTCTTTTCTTCCTTCCTTCCTTTCTTCCTTCTTTCCTTGCCGAAGCAACCAATGCACCTTCATCCACCTGCGGTGCAAAAATTGATTTTATTTGCATCACCTTTTTTATTCAGTTGTAGAAAGCGATCCGAATTGCTTTAGAACGTTTGCATTCAATGACTATGCCACTCGTGATAGTTCTATTTGGTTTTTATCAATAAAATAAATTTTTCTATCATAATTTAGTTTGTTTATTCATCCTTCTTTCCTGAATTAATTTTAGTTTGCAATGATTTCATGTGCTGTCAATAGTACTCATTTCACACCAATCTTTCATGTGTTCGTTTCTTCCCACCCATCACCCATTCAGTCCCACCCATCACCCATTCAGTTCCACCCATCACCCATTCAGTCCCACCCATCACCCATTCAGTTCCACCCATCACCCATTCAGTTCCACCCATCACCCATTCAGTTCCACCCATCACCCATTCAGTCCCACCCATTACCCATTCGGTTCCAACTTGCCTACCAACAAAAATTATTTATTCCCATCTAACATCCATTCATTCCTATCCATCATACAACTACCGACTCCATTCTTTCGTTCCGTTGTTGATCTTCCAACCCCGCCTTTCTTTAACGGTTTATTCATAACCACTGATTCATATCGTTACCCATCAAACCTTATTCACCCAATAACTTTCTCATATTCACCCATCAACTCCCAACACCCAATACTCACAAAACCACCAGTCATCAACCTACCCACCCACTCACACATCCACTCACACCAACTTAACACCCATTCACACACCCACTCACACATCCACTCACACATATCCACTCACAATACAATACAATACAAACACGAATATTATTATTGTGGCATTAACCCCGTAGAGTTTCGAGGCCACACATCCACTCACACACCCACTCACACATCCACTTACACATCCTCCCAAAGGTGAAGAAGAACAGCCAGATGAGTTTGTTGGAGTACTTCACGCACGAGTTTGGTCCCCCCACCTCGGAAGAGTTTCTGCAGGCACAGCACAATTTTGTGCAGTCGTGTGCTGGCTATTCGCTCGTCTGCTACCTGCTGCAAGTGAAGGACCGGTGATTGGGGTGTTGAGGGTCTTGGGACCGGGACCTTCTTATCAATACAACGACGAATGTTATTAAAGTGATTTTAGTCCGTCAGGGTTTCGAGACTACAACAACCGTACATCGTTAAAACAGCCATAACAACCCCACCACCACAGCCACACCACCACCACCACAGTCACAACAACCACAGCCACAACAACCACACCACCACCACCACAGCCACCACCACCACCACCACCGCAGTCACAACGGCAACATTCTGCTGGACTCCCACGGTCACATCATCCACATTGACTTCGGCTTCATCCTTTCCATCTCGCCCGGAAGGAACATCGGCTTCGAGACCTCCGCCTTCAAACTCACCAGGGAGTTTGTCGAGGTGTGTAGTGGTGTTGGCTGTGTGGTTGTGTGAAGGGGTGGTGATCGTATGGTGGTGCGATTGTTGAGCTATGTGGTGATGTGGTGGTTGTGGTGGTTTCGTTGTGGTGTGGTAAATGTGGGAGTTTTGGTGGTTATCTTTATATACCGCATTTTTTATTCCTATATTGTATTCTATACCCTTACAGTCTATCTATCAATCATAGTAATAATAATATTAATTATTATTATTTTTCACTCTTTTTGATTTAGTTATTAGGCTACAACAACTATATAAAAGCTCCGCATCGAATAACGTCAGCACCCATACCACTGCTAGCACCAGCACTTATGCAACAGCACTAGTATTAACACCAACACAAACACTACCACCAGCACAACAGCATTATTATTAACTTAGCACCACCACCAACGCCACCACAAGCACCACTACCACAAGAACCACTCCACCACCACTCCACCACCACTCCACCACCACTCCACCACCACTCCACCACCTCTCCACCACCACTCCACTACCACTCCACCACCTCTCCACCACCTCTCCACCACCTCTCCACCACCTCTCCACCACCACTCCACCACCTCTCCACCACCACTCCACCACCTCTCCACCACCTCTCCACCACCACTCCACCACCTCTCCACCACCACTCCACCACCTCTCCACCACCTCCCAGGTGATGGGGGGCCTCAACAGCGACATGTTCGAGTACTACAAGATTCTGATGCTGCAGGGTCTGGTGGCTACTCGCAAGCACATGGACGCCCTGGTGCCTCTGGTGGAAATCATGCAGGCTGGTAAGACGGTGGTGAGAGGAAGTGATGAGGTGGGGTGCTGAGGTGGCTTAGAATGGGCGGTTAGAGTGGGTTAGGGAGGTTTGGTTTGATGGTTGGTTGAGGAGAAGAAATTATGATTTGGATGTTTGTTGGGTGAAATGGTTGGTTGTATAGCACTAGACTACACTCAACTACTTCGAATTGTGAAACCTCAACAATCATACCACATCACCAAGCCACACTACACCACACCATGCCACTTCACGCCACACTACACTACACACCACACTACCCACACACACCACACCACACCTCGTCAGGCTCTCAGCTTCCATGCTTCGGCAGGGGTGCTTCGACCATACGGAGCCTCAAGGACCGCTTCCACCTGGGCCTCACCGACCACCAACTGCAGCTGCACATCGACTCTATGGTCGACGCCTCCATCAATTCCCTCACCACCAAGCTCTATGACGGCTTCCAATACTACACCAATGGCATTCTTTGAGTCACGTGTTGTATGAACGTGGTTTGTTGTTTGGATCGATTGTTCGAGGGGTTTGTCGGATGAATGGAGGGCTTTATTGATGGAAGGATTAGATGGGTGAAGAGATAAGATGGATGGGGGATTGGTGGTTGTGGTGAAGTCGTTGAAGCTTTAATGTATTTCAACTATTGTTTCATTCTTTGTTGTTCCTTGTGCTTGTACTGCCCGTTTCAATGCATTTGTCGCTTCCGTGTTTTTGATCTTTTCGGTACTTTCTGACTCAGTCTAACCATCAATCACCACTCCGATATTATGCGCCGTATGCACTCACCAATACCAATCAAGCAATCGCCATTTTGCTGTCTTTCATTGATAATCCACTCACTCAATCATCTTTTTTCTTTCTTTTTTCAATGTTTTGTCGCTCAAGTGTACTCAATACACCAGCCCATCTTACACCATTTTGTGCATCGTCTACACCATCGCTTACACCAACCTACTCATACCATCCATACACCGCTCACAAATCATCCATACATCCCCCGCACACCATCCATACACCACCCACACACTATTCATACATCATCCATACACCACCCACACATCAACCATACACCACCCACACATCAACCATACACCACCCACAACCACCTACACACCATCCATACACCACCCACACACCATCCATACACCACCCGCACACCATCCATACACCACCCACACACCATCCATACACCAATCCATATAAAAAATTCTTACCGACACTCCAATTGACTACATCTTGCACACACATGCACGTAGGCACAACCGAACTCTGCCATATCTTCCCTTCACCATGCTCCCTCCAAGGAGCGCTCCAGTGAAGCTTCAGTGCAGTTTTTACGATGGGGGTGTATACACTGGGTTTTGCATGCGTCTTGTTTCGAATATTTTTATTGTTGTTTTTTATTATTTTTCTTACTAGTGTTTTCGTTGTTATTAATATTTTTATTATCATTATTATTGTTGTTAATACTTTTTTTATTACTTTTGTTTTTTTCTATTATGCGTGCATTATTGCTTTCCTATTATCTCAATAAAATTTTCGAGTAGGCATCGTAAATCGAACCACATTTGCATGTTGATGTCTCGATCAATACGCCCGTATATCATTACTTGTACATACCTATGTGACTGTCAATCTTCATCGCCATTCATTAGAGCGACAAGCTTGCATTACGATAAGTTACAAGTTCGTTTAGAACAACAATTTTTTATTTATTTATTTACTCCATTGACTCTCCCTCCCCGAAGTCCATTCACTTCCACCATTTCTTCCACCCATTTTCTCCACACCGTGCTTAGGTTGTTCTTTTATTTTTTCACCATCGCAAGTACCAGTTGTTTTTTCGATGCCGTGAGGTGCATCCACGCGGGATATTTCCAAAAAATTAGATGTCAACCAATGATTATGATTATTGATTATTTTGAATATCCGGCGCTCTGGTATCGAGTTCAGAAAAGACCAAGAACAACCACAACAACAATCTTCCTCCAGACTTTCCCTCATTCAATAATTTTAGATTCTCACTAAGTATAAGCAACGTAAGCATCAGCAGCTGCAAAGAACCCTAGTTAAGTTGAACAACACAAAATCCTTAATCTTCAATATAATCTCCTATTACGTAGTCTGCTTCTCCTGCTCCCACTACCTTCATAGCGGCAACCCATTGCAACCACCAGCGACCCCTTCAATCCCTGACACCAACCCCTTCAAAGTGCATGCCACAAGCGCCCATGGAAGAAACCAGGCTTCGGTTGTAACTTGATATTTCAAAGCATCTGGTCCTACCGCCTTTTCTTTTCATCAGTATTGTTACTTTGACGTTATGGTGATATTAAGACTACTATCATTACATTTGTTTTAGCATTATCAAGTTTATCCTTGATACGTGAAATATGCATTTGGCGCTATGTATATATATATATATATATATATATATATATATATATATATATATATATATATATATATATATATATATATATATATACATATCTTTATTTAAACGACAAATAAGACATTCATTGTAATGGTATAAACTCACGTCTTCAAATCATCACACCGACTGTATAATAACCAAATAAAAATTGAAGCGGTGTTGACGCTGAGGGGGAAGGCAGAAATGGTTTTGAAATAATAACTTTCAGGTCGTTCTGATCGATATAATCGATTGTTTTGTGATTTTGAAAAATCAAAATGGAAAGCTTTATTATATCACTGTTCGTATGGGAGGAGCACAATCAATCTTTCAGAGGATATAGTGGGATACTTTTATGTAGCATTAATTTTTTAAATTAATTTTTGAGAAATATTATCGAACATATCTTTACAACGGTTATGAAATATTCGACGGCATGAGTTTAATTTTTGCTAATACTTGCTTTAAAAATGGTGCAAAGGTGATTAGAAATATCGTCAAGAGTTGTCCATTTGACTCTGAACGTTCTGTTGGTGTGTGGAGGACTAATGGTGCTTTGATGGATTTCAATTTAAAAATAATTAAAATATGAAAAATCTATTTAAACAGCAGTTATAGAATAGACGTGAAAGAAATAGGGAAAAACAGAATCACCTGTATAAGTTTTCTGTGGTCAATTTTTTCGAGGTTGACAAGTCTACAAAAGATTAATAAGCGGGGTGTAATGGCTAAAAAATTTGAATTTTGTGACAAATAATATGAAGGTTTTGAGTGGACAGTTGATTTGTGATGAAATGTCCTCAGGTGGAGTCATTTTGAGATGTATGGAAACAGAAGTTCATGATGAATAAAAAGATGGTTTAAAAAAATCTGAAAAATTAATTTATCTTGGTAACTTTAGTTTTAAAGAGGGTAAAGGTAATAGTAACGGTTTGAGTTGGGAAGCGAAGTTGCGGAGGTCGTCCTGGAGACGGTCATATCCCTGGGCAGCCACCACACTCAACTCCACCAGGTGGGTGCTTGACAGTGCCTCCAAGCAGTCCACGTTGCCATTGCTGGCCAGCTGTTGGTGTGCAGTGGTGGTTTTTGAAGTCTTTGAACTCTTGAAGTTACTGTTGCTTAACTTTTATTATTTTGTATTTTATTATATTCATATATTGTTGTGTACCTTTTGTGGATGCATTGATGATGTAATAGTGGAATATTATAAGAAAAATTGTGATGATGAAATTATTATTGTTTTAGAGGTAGGATGATTGCTGTGGAGGTGAGATCATTTTTGTTGTAGTTGCAGAAAGAAGGTTGAATACTTATAAGAATGGTTTCAGAAGTTTAAAATGAGTTAGAATAGATAAATGAAGTGATCAAGATAAATACTCTAAAATTAATAAAAAATGAAAATGGGAGGAAGATGTCAAGCTATATTGAAAATATAAAAACCTTATTTAATTTGGACACTGTGACTTTTAATCCTCCTTTCCTGAAAATGTAGCCCTTTGTGACATACTCATAATCTTTTCTGCAAATTGAGAAATTATGACACCAACATAATTTTTATGAATAACCTGAAAATATGCACAGTTGAATTCAATTGGCATGAATAAAAATATGTAGTTTCATGAATCAAACACTAAGCTACTGGTCAAATCAAAATATTGTATGGAGCTGATTGAACACTGTATAAGATCTGACATAAGGCTACTGACACGAATCCGATGGCTGGCAAGAAGTGAACGATGTCTGGTGAAACAGACGAGTCCACGAAGTTGCGAATTATAGTGTGTTTAGTGACATCTCCCGTCTCCGACTGACCAACGTATCTCAAGTGCCACGGCTCATCTTTACGATCAAGAGGGCACCTGAGAGCTAGCACCACAGGTCTGGCAGGAGATGGTGGCTCTGCAATAATAGTATATATTTAAAACATTTTATAATTCAAATGAGAAATAGTCAAACTTACTGAGTATGTAAACCATTTCATGGTCGATAAACTTTTCAGGTGTACTTTCTGCCATATCGCATAAACCTTTCAGTCTGTTTAATAGGGTGTCTCTATTGCTTTCTGATATGCTACCCTGTAAAAGGTATTCATTCAAACCAGGTCTATTCGCTCGCGGGTCCATACTTTCTATCGAAGAGTGAACAATTTTAAATATGAAAAAGTGGATTTAAAGCAACTTGATGAGAACTACTCATCTTGAAAAATATCATAGAAATTTGTAATGAAAAGCATTTTTCATAATTTCTTTATTAATTCAATTGCTTAAAATATTTAAATTTATTTGTATTAACTTTTAATGCTTTTTCAGGAAACTTTTTGTATGCTAATGATGAAAATATGTTTTAAGAACGTTAGATTGAAACAGACTAGGATTTTATATTCTCTTTTTTCATTGTTTCTTTTTTTAAATATTTTGTTTTTGTACCTTTATTTCACTTTGGATAAATTCTCAAAATCCCAATATGAAGTTGACAGTACCTCTATAACTGAAAAACATCTCAATATACTGGAACATAAA
>OX387250.1:2167647-2210147 GCA_947562095.1 Branchellion lobata
TCACCTTCCATTGAAACCTTTTGTTACTATTTTCTACAGCGTATACCATCTACTGTGACTTTAGCGGAATAACCACAATCACCATCTTCGCCACCCTCATCACCCAGCACCATCACAATCGCTCACGATCACCATGACAACTACCACCTTTACCACCACAAAAACAATCACCCATCCCTTCGGTGACCACCTCCATCACCTTGACAACCATTTCTTCTATTTAAAAAAATCACCATAACAATCACTTTCACCACAACACACCGCCTCATCCGACAATAACCACCCTTCTCCGATCATAGCTACCTTCACCATCACCACCAAAACCTCCATCACCACGTAGCCCTCACACCACTACCAGCACTCTCACACCACTACCCGCATCCTCACACCACTACCAGCACCCTCACACCACTACCAGCACTCTCACACCACTACCAGCACCATCACACCACCGCCTTCCCAGGACATCCCCATCATGGTAGTGTTCAAGGGAATGGGCATAGAGTCCGACATTGACGTGTGTCGCCTCATTGGAACCGAAGAACCCGTTCTGAATGCCCTGCCTGACTGCCTGGAGGAGTGCCACCGACTTGGAGTGGCTACTGTAGATGATGCCAGGAAGTCGGTGGTGGTTTGGTTTGGTAGTTTTATGGTGGTCTAGTTGTTTTTTGGTGGTGACATGGTAGTTGTGGAGAGTTGCTAGGCTTGTGTTGATTTGAGGGGTGGTGATTTGGTTTGGTGGTTTGATGATGGTTGATGGGGGCTTGGGGGAAGTTAAGGATGCTAGTTATGGTGGCTGGTGGCGCTGGGCAATGGTGATTATTCAGAAAAAAGGTATATCTAACGTTCGTTGGAAGAAATTCATCTTTATATTGTTTAGTGAATTCAAAATCGTCATAAGACATCCCAAAATCATGTTCTTGCAGGTTCATAGGCAGCAGGCTGAAGTTTAAGCAGACGAGAGACGTGAATGACGAGGTGAGGGTGGGTGAAGGGCGGGAGTTGCTGAAGGACCTGATCTTGGCCCACGTGGAGGTGAAAGGCTGGGACTTTGGAGCCAAGGCCATCTACCTGGCCATGATGCTGAGGCGCTTGTTGATGGCGCAGGCGGGCGTACTGGGCGCAGATGACAAGGACTATTACGGCAACAAGCGACTCGAGCTGGACGGTCAGCTGCTGTCACTGCTGTTCGAAGACCTCTTCAAGAGCTTCAACTTTGAACTCAAGCGTATCGCCGACCAGACCATCTTGAAGAAGAGGACCAACGAGTTCGACATCTTGAGGCACATCAGACAGGACCAAATCACCTCAGGCCTTGTGTATGCCCTTTCGACTGGCAACTGGAAGATCAGGAGGTTCCGCATGAACCGAGGAGGAATCACCCAAGTCCTCAGTCGCTTCTCCTTCGTCTCCGCCTTGGGACATCTCACCCGCATCAGCAGCCAGGTGCACTCGCGCTTTGTTCGCTCTCGTTGCTGTGGTACTTTAAAAAAATATTCTCAATGTGATTTGCACATGTGAGGTGTTGAAAGCGTGAGTCGTAACTCTGCAGCCATTGTCATTTTCGGAAGCCTTTTCAGTCATTACTTATCCACCATCCCCATTTACTAAGCACTCTACCACTCAACAGCCACCATCATCGCTATTCAGCAACAACCACCACTGTCAACATTCAACAACCACCACTGTCACCACTCAACAACCACCACTGTCACCACTCAACAACCACCACTGTCACCATTCAACAACCACCACTGTCACCACTCAACAACCACCACTGTCACCACTCAGTGACCACCACTTCTCAACCACCACCCCTCAACCACCACCACCACAGTTCGAGAAGACTCGCAAGGTGAGTGGTCCCAGGTCGTTGCACACCTCCCAGTGGGGCATGGTGTGCCCCTCTGACACCCCCGAAGGAGAAGTTAGCTTCATTTTCTTATTCATTTCTTCACTCTTTCTTCACTCATCCATTCAATCACTCTTTCAATCGTTCTCTTTTTTTTCACTCTCATTCCATCTATTCTCACTTACACAACACTAAAACCAAACTTTGAAGATCACTGACACACACACACACACACACACACACACACACACACACACACACACACACACACACACACACACACACACACACACACACACACACGCACAGGGGTGTGGATTGATAAAGAACCTGGCCTTGATGTGTCACATCACCACTGACGTGGCAGAAGAGCCCATTATAAGGCTGGCCTACTGCCTGGGTGTACTTCACATCACCAACCATGTGTACAACCCTGCAATGTACACTGTCTTCGTAAATGGTGGGTGGTTGGTTGGTTGGAAGGTGGTTGGTTAGTTGGAAGGTTGGTTGGTTGGTTGATTGGGAGGTTGGGAGAGGAAATTGGTTGATGGTTGGTTGATGGTTGAAATGAGTTGTTGTTGAGTATTTGAGAGGATGGCTGGGTGCTAGGTGGGATAGCTTGATTAGAAGAGCTGAATGACTTGCCAGATCTGACACCATTCTTTTCTTTTCTTCACCTTATTTGCCTTCTTCTCCTCCTCCTCCTTCTTCTTTTCTTTTTCTAGGCAGTATCATAGGACTGATCCAGGAGCACCAGGCCTTAGTGAGCAGTGTGAGGAGGTTGAGGAGGACAGGCAAGATCAACGCCTTCGTCTCCATCAGCACCAGCATCAAACTGCGCAGTGTCACCATCGCCACCGACGTTGGACGAGTCTGTAGGTGGGTGTTATTTTTTTTTTGTTTAATTTTTTTTTTTCATTTTTTTATTAAATTTTTGTATTCTTTGGTCCTCGCTCATCCTTTTTCATTCTTCGTTAATTTCATGCCAATAAAAAATTTTTCCAACATGTAACTCTTCCACACACCTACGCATAGCTCTCTTCCACACCTCTTGACAGGCCTTGCATCATCGTGGAGAAGGCCACCTCCAAGGTGACTGAACAACACCTGAGGCAACTCAGACAGGGTCTCAGGTGGGACGTTTGCAAATCAATTGATCAGTTTATCATTATTCTCTATAATTAGTCTAACTTTTTCAAATTTAATTTAATTTAATTTAATTTAATTTAATTTAATTTAATTTTTTTGTTTTAAAAATAACCAATAACCTAGATTATTATTTTTTAATTGTTACTTTCATAACCTAGGTTTATTTTTTATTTTTCATATTTAAATATTAATCTTTTTAATTTTTAATCTTTTCAATTAATCTTTTTCAAATTATGTACTTTTGCACCTCCATGCATTCCTTCAGATCCTTTGATGACTTCGTATCGGACGGCTTGATCGAGTACCTTGATGTGAATGAGGAGAATGACTGTATGATAGCCATGTCTGAGGAGGATATTAAAGAGTGCGTGGTGGCGTGGTGTGGTGTGGTGTGGTGTGGTGTGGTGTGGCGTGGTGTGGCGTGGTGTGGTGTGGTGTGGTGTGGTGTGGTGTGGTGTGGTGTGGTGTGGCGTGGTGTGGTGTGGTGTGGTGTGGTGTGGTGTGGTGTGGTGTGGTGTGGTGTGGCGTGGTGTGGTGTGGTGTGGTGTGGTGTAGTGTGGTGTGGTGTGGTGTGGTGTGGTGTGGTGTGGTGTGGTGTGGTGTGGTGTGGTGTGGTGTGGTGTGGCGTGGTGTGGTGTGATGTGTGTGTGGTGTAGTGTGGTGTGGTGTAGTGTGATGTGGTGTGGTGTGGTGTGGTTTGGTGTGGTGTAATGTGGTGTGGTGTAGTGTGGTGTGGCGTGGTGTGGTGTGGTGTGGTGTGGTGTGGTGTGGTGTGGTGTGGCGTGGTGTAGGGCGGAGTGTTGATTGTGGTGGAATTAAATGGGTTTTGGAGATTTTTATTACGGGTGGTTGTGGGGACAGTTGTGTAGAAAGGTGAATGATAGATCTTGCGATAGTGAAGGTGAAGCCACTTCAGCCATAACAACAACCACCATCTCAACCACAACATCTACCATCACAGCCAAAAAATTCACCATCACCACTTCAAACACCAAAAATATAACAACCACCATCTCAACAAACACCACTACAGAGACACCACCCACCTAGAGATAGCCACTTTCAGCATATTGGGTGTGTGTGCGGGTCTCATTCCATACCCCCACCACAACCAGTCACCCAGAAACACCTACCAGTGTGCCATGGGCAAACAGGCCATGGGTGGGTGGTACTGGATTGATTGTGGTGGTGGTGGTGGTGGTGGTGGTGGTGGTGGTGGTGGTGGTGGATGTGGTGGTGGTGGTGGTGGTGGTGGTGGTGGTGGTGGTGGTGGTGGTGGTGGTGGTGGTGGTGGTGGTGGTGGTGGTGGTGGTTGTGGTGGTGGTGGGGTGATGGTTAAAATGATGGTGGTTAATTGATGGCTAGACGAATGATGGTGGAGGAGTGAAATGGGGGGAATGGGGGAAAGAATGGTGATCATCACCATGACCACACAGGCACCATAGCCTACAACCAGGAGTTTCGCATGGACACCAACAAGTACCTCCTCTCCTACCCCCAAGTGCCCCTCGTGTCTACCAAGGTTTTGATGAGGATGATGATGATGATGATGATGATGATGATGATGATGATGATGATGATGATGATGATGGTGATGGTGATGATGATGATGATGATGATGAAGATGGTGATGGTGGTGGTGTTGAAGGTGATGAGGATGGTGGTGGTAAGAAAAAAAATAACGATGAAGACAATGGATAAATAGAAATTCTTAACAATCACATCCACAATCATCACCAGCAAATCTACCTGAGTCAGTATGACAAGTTGCCAGCAGGCCAAAACGGCATCGTGGCGGTCATGAGCTACAGTGGCTATGACATCGAAGACGCTCTCATCATCAACAAGGCCTCTCTTGACAGGGGTTGGTGGGTGGTGGGTAGGTGGGTGGTGGGTGGGTGGTTGGTTGATGGGTGGTGGGTGGGTGTTGGGTGGGTGGTTGGTTGATGGGTGGTGGATGGGTGGTTGGTGAATTATGGCTGGTTTTTTGATGGTTTGTGATGGTGGTTAGGTGGTTGGATGGTTGGTGACTAGATGGGTTGCAAGATAATTCATGAGGGTGGGTTAGTTGTTTGGTGGTTGGTTTCAGTTCCAAATACTCACTTCTCCACTCAACTGCTTACCACCGCACCACTAAATCATTCTTCACCACTTAACCACTCACCACTCGGTTATCCACTATCACTCAACCATCCACTACCACCACTCAACCACCATTCACAAACCACCACTCAACCATCCACCAACCACTAACATCCACCACCACCACCACTGGTGCAGGCTTTGGCAGATGTTCGCTCACCAAGGCCACCAAGAGCCTAATGAAGAAGTATCCCAACCAGAGCAGTGACGTGTGCAAGGGAGCCCTCTACAACACCCTCACTGGTTCTCTTCTTATCTCTCTTCATAACTCTTTCATCCTTATCTCTTTTCCCAACTTTATTCCATCCTTTCCACATCCTCCTCTTTTACCTCATCATCTTTCTCCCTCTCTCTCATTATCATTTTCTTTTATCTCTCACATCTTTTTTTCCCTCCTTGCCTTTCGTGATATCGACAACGCTATAATGCAATATAACGACGACTTTTACTTTTGCCTCATTTACTTTCTGTGGGACTTCAAAAATTAGATTTTTTTTATCATGTTTTCATATCACAAATGATAATGGTGAAGCGCGCAATTTAATTTGACTTCTTCACATTCAGGCAAGCCCAAGTGGAACCATGAGTTGCTGGACGATGATGGAATCTGTCAACCTGGTTGGAGGGGGTGTGTAATGGGTGGGATTCAATGGGTTTGTACATTTTTAGACCAAGACTCTCACCAAAGCAGCCACCATATTTCACCAGCCCACTACACCCAACTATACTACCACATCTCACTATTACACCATCCCCCATTAGACCACCACACCGCACTGACCCACCACCACCTCTTCCTCCCTCAAGGCCTCAAGCTGCGGTCGGGGCAGGTGTTGGTGAACAAGCACATGCCCGTGGTTACCAACCCCCTCGATGACCAGACCCCCCCTCACCTCTTCCCCAAGAACGACTTCAAGGAGACCCCTGTGGTGTCAGTGCCTCATGCATTCATGCATGCATGAATTCATTCATTTCTTTAATTGTTTGACATCCATCACCTTAAAATTATATATTTTTTCATCTTATATTTCTATATAATCCTAGGTCTTTTTCTTCTCATTCTTTTTTCTCTACTTTTATTTACTTTTGTTTTACCCCATTCTTCCATCCCCCACCCCCCCCCCCCTCTTCCTCCAACAGCCATCGAGGCTTGGGTGAATGTGTGGTCGACCGAGTCCTCATTTCCACCAACGAAGACGATGCCTCCATCATCAAGGTGCGTCTTCGTATTCGTCGTCATCATCATCATCATCATCATCATCATCATCATCATCATCATCATCATCATCATCATCATCATCATCGTTGTCGTTATCACTTGTTTACGCTATGACCACCATTGTTACAACCACCACCAGCGTCGTGACAAACACCATATTATTCTCACAACCACCACTATTGCAATCACCTCTATCACAACGACCACTTTTATCACAACCACCATCATTATTACAACCACCACCATCATCACAACCACCACCATCATCACAACCACCACCATCATCACAACCACCACCATTATCACAACCACCACCATTGCAACCACCCCAGGTAAATGTGAGGCAGACGAGAGTTCCAGAGGTGGGTGACAAGTTCAGCAGCAGACACGGCCAAAAAGGGTGAGAACTCACTCTTGATCATCTCCATTTCAAGCTCTTTGATCCTCTCTTTCTTTCCTATTCAGCATCTCCTCTTTTTTTATTTTTTTTCTTTCTTTTTATTTCTTTCCCTTTTCCATCTCTTTTCTTCTTTTTTCTCTTTTCTCACTCCTTCCTACCCCCATCCCTTCCATCAACACCACCAGGGTCATAGGCATGGTGGTTCCTCAAGTGGATATGCCGTGTGACCTCAGAGGCATCACTCCAGACATCGTATGCTCCATCCTCCATTCCATCCTCATCCTCCATTCCATTCTCATCCTCCTCCATCCTCATCCTCCATTCCATCCTCATCCTCCATTCCATCCTCATCCTCCATTCCGTCCTCATCCTCCATTCCATCCTCATCCTCCATTCCATCCTCATCCTCCATTCCATCCTCATCCTCCATTCCATCCTCATCCTCCATTCCATCTTATCCTTCATTCCATCCTCATCCTCCATTCCATCCTCATCCTCCATTCCATCCTCATCCTCCATTCCATCCTCATCCTCCATTCCATCCCCATCCTCCATTCCATCCTCATCCTCCATTCCATCCTCATCCTCCATTCCATCCTCATCCTCCATTCTCTCCTCATCTCTAATTTCCTTCTCCATCCCCCATCCTATTCTTCACCCTTCTTTTCGTTCTCTGTCTTTTTTTTTCTTCCAAAATTTCGAATTTTTCTTGATACTCTGGGCTTGAGCCACTATAAAGAGAGTCGTGTGTGTTTCATGCCTCGAAACTCTACGGGGTTAATGCCACTATAATAGTATTCGTGTTTGTATTCATGTAGTATCATATCTCAAGCATCGTAAGCTACCCTTCTTTTCATTTACTTCGATCGCTTAGTGCTGTTTCCACCACTACTAATACAACCTTATTTCCATTTCTTCCACAAGCTCCACACCGCACCAAGTGAAAGAACACTCCCATCCACCACTTACACTACATATATATTATATACTTGAACTATAAGCTGATGAAAACGACAGTCACTACACCCTCCCCCCCCCTCAGATTATGAATCCACACGGCTTCCCATCTCGAATGACGGTGGGGAAGTTGATGGAGTTGATATCTGGAAAAGCTGCTGTGCTGGAGGGAAGGTTTCATGACGGCACAGGTTAGGTCGTTTTGAGTCATTGGGGGGTCGTTGTGGGTCATTGTGAGTCATTGGGGGGTCGTTGTGAGTCATTGGGGGTCGTTTTGGGTCATTGGGGGGTTGTTGTGGGTCGTTGTGGGTCATTGTGGGTCGTCAGGGCTTGTTAGTGGTTATTAAAAATGTTGGGAGATGTCAAGGGTTGCTTGGGACTGTTAGGAGTTTCATATTGCATTTTTGCATTTTCTTTCCCTTCTTCTCTCTCTCTTTCCTTTTCTTTCCCTTCTTCTCTCTCTCTTTCCTCTTCTTTCTCTCTTTCCTCTTCTCCGCACCCTTTATCCTCCTTCCTCTCTTCACCTTGCAGCCTTCGGAGGCACAAAGTTGGACGTGATCCAAGAGACGTTGGTAAGACATGGCTTCAACTTCCAGGGAGAGGAAATGCTTAGGAACGGATCCACTGGGTAGGATCTCTGGAGTCGTTAAATTAATTTTCTCAATATTTATTTTTTCTTTGTTTAGGTTTATTAAATTTTTATTTAAACCCAAATTTCGATAAATATTGCATTGGATTTTTTATTGAAGATCGAATTTGTAGTTTCCGAAACAAAATTTTCAACTGATCAAGTTACGCGTGCGCGCACACACACACACACACACACACACACACACACACACACACACACACACACACACACACACACACACACACACACACACACACACACACATATCCATAAAACACCCGCAGCATTCCCTACATGGCGTACATCTACTTTGGTCCCATCTACTACCAGAAGCTCAAGCACATGGTGCAAGACAAGATCCACGCCAGAGCCACTGGACCTGTCAATCTTCTCACCAGGTAGGCGGGGCTAACAATTGGTGAATGCTATGAGAACGATAGAATGATAGGTGAACATTAGGTGACAATCGGTGAACAATTATGGAACCTTAGGTTAACGATGGGTAAGCAAAGGAGAGTCGATGAATGAACGTTTTTGAGGGAGACGTGACGAATGGATAGTGGTTTTGTAATATACCCACCCATCATTCACCCACATACTCTTCCACTAACCCATTCATCCACCCATCCAATCTACTCACTCAATACACTCACCCATTTTTCCACCCAATGTTTCACTCACCCGCTCTTCAACCCAACCAACCTCCCATTTACACAATACACCCATCCAATGTTCCCAAACCCATCCACCACCACCACCAGACAACCGACGGAAGGTCGCTCGAGGGACGGAGGCTTGAGGCTGGGAGAGATGGAAAGGGACTGCCTCATCGGCTACGGGGCCAGCATGCTGGTGAACGAGAGACTCATGCTGGCCAGTGATGTCACCAAGGTGGACGTGTGCGAACGCTGTGGCCTCATCGGATACGAGGGCTGGTGGGTCGTTGCTCCATTCGTTCTTGGACGTCATTAAGCAGATTTTAAAGACCATTAAAAATCATTAATCATCACATCATCACATCATTAGGCTTCACTATACTCAATTAGGCTTCATTACATTACGTTTCCTGCATTTCTTCTGCCCATTACTAATCCCTTCCAACTCTCTTTTTCTTATTCCTTCTTTCTTTTTTACGTTTTTCACTTTCATTTTCCTCCATTTCTTTCCAATCTCCATTTTTCCTCCGTTTTATTTACAATACAATACAATACAAAAACGAATATTATTATAGTGGCATCAACCCCATAGAGTTTCGAGGCCACAGCCCTTTATTTCTTCCCCCTCTTTCCATCCTTCCACGCATGCAGGTGTCAACGGTGCACATCCTCTTCCAACGTTTCCACCATCAGAATGCCTTACGCCTGCAAACTTCTCTTTCAGGAACTCACTGCCATGAACATCCTCCCTCGCTTGTCACTCATGCGCACCAGTGATGTGCTGGCTGGCAAATAATAATTTATGGAAATTTTTTTCTTTCTTCTGTTTGCTCTTTTTCTTAACACCATTGCCATTTTATTGGTTGTAAGTCTTGTAAATATTCTAATCTAATCAATACATTTGTAAGCGCCTTTCACGCAAGCGTCCAAAGAAATTTCGAAAGGCGTTTCATGAACTAAAAAAAGCGTTGACAAAGTTCCACTACGAAAGAAATGTCCACGACACATGGCGTATTACATGAGGGGAGTTGAAGCGTGTATGCGAATCTACACCAAGTCCTCCATCACTGGTGGCACTCATGCCGTCTCTATTTAAGTTGCTTTTTGTAAGACTATCAATTAATAATAATACTGACATTACTCCTAATAATACAATTTCTAGCATATGTCTGGACTTGATCTTATAAAGACTGTAAAAATAATAATAATAAATAATAACGACTGTTTATTATTATGTAGTCTATATTGTTTAATATGTAGTTATGTTACCATTGAGTCATTTCATAAAATATAATATGTAAGTTTAGCTTTTCATGTGATTTAAGTTCGTTATATCAAGTAATCACTTTTATCATTATTAACCTATAAAATCTTACTCCGAAACTATTCTGATTGACTGCGTGATAGAGTAGGAAGGATGACACGAGCCCAGCAGGACATAAAATTCAAGCGATCTTCCACAGTAAAGCGTGAAGCAACAACCATCAAGAAGTAATGAAATCATTAACCATGTTAAGGGTAGCTTTCTTAACGTTGCATGTCCAAACAAGCAACATTAAAGTAACAATGCAAAAGTTGTGTGGCCGTTATTGTTAGTTTTCTTTAACAAAAAGCGTCTGCATTCCTGTTAAAGACATTTGGCCAACTCAAAGGTTGGATATTTCGATCAGTGATAAGAGGGCACAATGAGGCTCCTTTTGATCGATTTGAAGTATATCAAATTACACAATTTAGAGCGTAAAAATAATTTTATCATCTCATAAAAATATGAACATCTTTGAACTAGAACACCTCCTTCTGAAACCAATGAAGATATAAACCAAAGAAGGTTGTGATATAAGCAATAACCGTTTAAAATATTTGCAGAAAACGCAAAAAATATTTTTTATAACGATGAACTTAGCAAGTTAGTAAGGAGAGAGAGAGAGAAGGCTTGAGTGAGAGAGTAAGCGAGAAGTTAATTCGATAGACGACCTTAATTAGTGGCTTTATCTTTGACAAAAATTTACAATTGAAAGGAATTCACGAAAGCAAACAAATGATAGTAGCAACTACAGTTTGAAGCTGAGTTTTTGTACTGCAAGTTCTTTTAGGCTTTCCTCGCGGGATCACGCGCCAAGTTGTCGTTCTCATAGTAACCACCGTAGCAACCAAGTGTCCGTGGTAAACATCGTAGCAACCAAGTTTCCATTGTGACCACAATCCCATCTCATAGCAACCGCCAACATAAAAAAATCACCGAAGTGACCCCCCATCATAACAACGTCACCGAAGAAGCCACCACCAACAAAGAACGTACTCTAACGAAAGGACATTCACAACCCCACTGAGAGGCGCCTCTGGTGGAGTTGAGCATTAAGAAATGGCAAAGAAAATGCATGAGAAGTAAATACTATGCGCCACTTTCAGGCGAGAAATATAAATTCATGCGCATTCAAAAATAATGTTTTTAAATTAAAAGGTCCGGAACACAAAGCAGACGAGAAATAAATTAAGCTACTAGCGGTTGATGAAAGAGGATGATATTAATACGATTAAGTGATGATGACTACCATCCAAAACTAGGCTTAAAGATTTATATGATGTACTATATAGCGGAGGTATGAAGGTGAAATGATGAAATGAAGAAATACAAAAAAAATAACTACAACTCAAAGGCTATCGAAAGAAGAGATAAGGAAGTTGATAGGATGCTCGAAATAAAAAAGCAACAACGACCACTCTAAAACTGCCACCTAACAAATTGCACTCTAAGATGAAGATAAAACTCCAGTCCTGCAAACAAACCTCACCATTCCTTTCTTTTCTTAATAACCTTTTGTAACCTTTTCCTCCTCTTCATCATCTTTTTCTTCCTCTTTATTTTCTTTCTCTTCCTCCTTTTCACCTTTCCTCTTTCTTTTCTCAAGGAGTAAACTGCTCTTCAGACAGGGTGTTGCTGGATGGCTGGGCAGTGGGATCAGTGTGATGTCGCTGTGAGCTAAACTTATTGTACCGTCGAACAGTGAAGAAGGCGGATAAGGCCTTGAGTTGGGAGGAGTGTTTGGTCTTAGAAATCATCATTGGTGTCGGGCTGACAAAATATTATCAATATTCAACAAAAAAAACTCAAACTCACAAAGGCAATGATGGCAAAGAATGCAAAAGCAATGGCTGCCCGAACGGTGTGTTCACCTCCTCCAAGGTCATGAGTACTTAGCCCAGTACGACGCCACTTATCCGCCATGTCACAAAAGGATGAAAACCACAAAAAGGATAAGAAACCTGAAATTTTTTATGCAAAAATCGTTCAAAATGGATATTTAATAATCGAATATTAAATAGTAAAAGCCTAACTTCACACATAGTTCTAAAAACACCAACTTTGAGTTACAAGGTCCGCAATCAGTATATATTTTTTTTTGTCAACTTTTGACAAATTCTCGTAATGAATATCAAGAACAAGGAAGAAGATGGTGATGAGAATGGAAAGAGTTCCAAGTACAGTGCCAAAGTTACAAGTGCTGCTGATGAAGTTGAACTTGCAAAATCCTGCTTCCCAGCCCTGTGTGCTAATGCAACACACTACCACAAGAGAACAAAACTGGAAGAAAAAAAAACTCTTGAAGAATTAATGATTTTTATTCATAAATTTTGGCCTATAAGCGATTCAAAGGTTAATGACATTTGGTAACATTGAATCGAAATGAATGAATGAGAAATATATTCAATTGAACTATAATAAAACTAAAAAATGTTGAAAAGTGTTCATCTGAAAATTATATCGATGAAATTTAACGCTTACCAGACAGAAAAGTCTGACAATGACGTAAGGCTTCGAGAAAAAATTCTGGAAATCTTGAAAAGTTAATCGTGATAGAGAGGCGATAGGACCTTTTGGTTGGTCAGAATTGGCATTATAATTCGTGCTGGCGTCACCGTAATTGTCCATTTTGAACCTTTTTAACAATAATACGAGGTTAAAAGTAAAATGATGCTACTAAATAACGTTGCTGGTAAGAGGTGTTTGGGACTTCGAGGTTCAATATGAACAACTGTTGTTTTTCGACAATTTTATTTTGCAAAAAACTCGTAAAACATATCAATTTTAATTCCAAATATGTTTATACTGCTAAAAACTAAAAATAAAGTGTAGGCCTTGAAGATGGGAAAAAATATGGGTAGAAAATGGGTTAAACCATGCAATCAGTGTTGAAATTTTACAACTTCAACACTTTATAGTCATATTATGATATTCTTCATAATAATTTTTTGCATTTACATTTTTAGTAACTATAAGATATTTGAATATTTTTTTTAAATGATTGAATTGGATTATTAATTCGATGTGTTCATGTACATATGCATATATGTATTTATGGATTATTACTATTTTTTATTTAATAAATAAATTATAATGATTCTTATTGCAAAGCGCTCTTGAAACACAATCAGCGCTAAACAGCTTTTCAAATTGGATTAGATTAGATTATTAAGTGTCAAACTAGCTTTAGTGGCTGGGAAGATATAAAAAATATAACCGGAACCTCTACAAATGAAAGCTCTTTAAAGAATAGATTTTTTGAATAAAAAATAATATTTAAAAATCAATTTTTTGATGCAGAATTCTAGAACAATACGCTCATATATGAGTTTTTCATCTAATTTAGATGCACAAGTCGAAGATTTAAGGAGGGCTGGGGTTTGGAATGCATGAAAAGCCTTGAGTTCTTGAAAGCCATTTGAAAAGGTCAGCAAAATACTTGGGCAAGAGAGACTGGTGGTAGAATGACCTCTTGCACTTGTAGCGATGATTTTGAAACCATATCTTCACCTGCATAGGCGATAGGTTCAGCTTCGAAGCGAGCAATTCTCTTTCAGGCGTCGAAATGTAACACTGGTGTCTAAATCGTTCCTGCAAAACTCGCAACTGCCCTTTCGTGAACAACATTCTTCTCTTTCTTCTTCTCATTATTTCTTCCACTTTGATGTTTTCATACCTGCTTTCCATTTTCATCAAACTCTCCTTCAGCATCTCGCCTTCCTTCACTGCTGAGTTACCAGACGAGTTGTCGCTGTTTTGCACAGTGTCATAAATCAGTCCATCTGAATAGAATTATTTCAAGTAGAACTCGTTTGTTATTACTGTGGGTGAAAAAAGCAATCGGAGTTTTGATAAAGCTTCTTCTTACTTCTTCTTCTTTTTGCTCTATTAATACAGTAAAAACTCTCTTCTACATTAAGTTATATTTTTGAAAGAACTAAAAAAAAGTGTGGTGTTTGGCTTAAAATTAAGGAAGAAATGTATCACAAAAAAAAATCTGATTCAACAAACGGTCGCCAGAGACAAATAATGGATGCCATGTTAGCGAGACTAAATGGTCAGAGGTTAAAAGATGACTTTCGTGGTTTTCAGTTTTTCTCATTATTTTAGTCTAATCTAAAAAAATCAAAAAATGTGTGTTGCACTGGTTAACACTGCTCTGCTACGAATTGTTTAATTAAAAAAGTTTCAAGAGCTTCAGGGTAAAAAGTGAAAACGTAGCAGAGGTAAGATTGGGAGGGAGAGAGGAAAACGCAGTACGAAAATGCAGATTTAGCATGATTATGTTCAAATGGGACTCTAATCATTTTTTTAGCAGACATGAAATTTTCGAAAAGTTAACTAGTGTTATGCATAAGATAAAAATAAGTAAATTAAATTCATTTAATTTGTTCATTCAGATTCATACCACAAGAAGGTGGTTGCTCCAACTGGTGACGTTGTAAAGCTTCTTGTTGCAGTTGCGATCTCAAATAAAAAAAAGAGTTGAAATTGTGGAATTGAAAGTTTTGATGCTGGTGTTGTTGTTGTTGTTTCATCGATATGCAGCTTGAACCAGCCAATTCGTTCGAAGGGTACGAAAACCCACCTGCACTTAAATTATTTTCGCTTCCATCAGAGTTTCCGCCGTTAAAAATGTCATTTTTAACATAGCAACGATGGGTTAAATTCTCGTTGAAACTTCTTTCTTTCGCACAATGATGTTGCGCAACTGTTCCACTAACTTCATCAGCGCGTTCTTTCTCTTTAATGACTTGACCATCACTGACATTCTTGCCCTCCCACGGTCTTACTAACTTAGAATTCTTCACAATGGCCTTCTGCACATTAAAGCATTCATCCGCAGGTGTTTGAGACATCTTTTGTTCAATGTTGACTAGGAATTGATAATTTTAATTTACGGTTTCTGTAACAATACTCGTTTTTATTCGGTGAAGAATCGTCATTTTCACTTTGGATTCTCTTGATTTATAAACTCCTAAATATTGAATACGTCTTGTGCGTCTAGCCAGGATAGTATAAAGTTAGCTTTGTCTATTGTTTCATACTTCAAAGCGGTTCTATGCCTTTCAGAACCAATCAAACCTGACATTTTATTTCCAGCCTCTTGATAGGATGACCAATAACCAATCTTCCGCAAGAAGACATAAAAGTGTGGTAGATAAAAAATAAAATAATGCCTAAAATTGTTTTAGCTACCATTAGGACCTAATGAATAGGTAGAAATGGATTGTCTGGTTCTAAGAAGGACAGTGTTTTAGTGTTTATGGTAGAACAAACAGTTTTAAATGTGCAAACAGTCGCAAAAGCTAGGTAGTGGACATGCCGAATGACCATGCATGCATGTCTCCACATTATGGCAAAACTTTTATTTTTAAGATTTGACTTTGTGAATGTCAAATGTTCGTTTCACTGGGGAATCATTTTTTTACATGTATCATTTAAAAAATAGATCAAGCAGTATCAATGTATCCCTAATTCCGATCATGTTTTTATCAATAGAGTTTCATGTTGATAACAATAATAGAAGAAAGGGGTCACGCCATATAAATCTTTGTCACATTTTATTTATATGTACTCAAATACATTTTTCAAATTTCAAATCTCATTGAATATGCATTCAGGTGTGTTTGTAGCTGATGTATTGAGTCCATCGCCACGACCTATATAATGTGCGTATAAGCATGAGTCTCAATTGGTTTGTTTACTGAATTGTCCTTCTGGTCGCTTGTTTGTTTAATTTTATAAAGGTTTTGTTTAGTTTTCCGTTTTTATATTTATTTTTCAGTTTTGTTTATAAATTCCCAAGCTTTTGAATTTTTATTTGATGTCGTCAAATCTTTCATCCCAAAGAATAAAGGCAGGTAAATGCAAATTATTATTACATTTAAGAAATTTTAGTTCGCTAGATTTTTTGTTACATCCAATAAATTTGAACTTAAAAATTCAACCAATTGCACTATAAAAGAAAATACAAATTTGAACAGATATAAAGTGTAAACTTTAATTTTATGATTTTCCTTAGGCCTATTAGTGACAAATTAATTTTTTTCTCATGAAATAAGCTTTCCATAAACTCGGCAAAAAGCTTTCTTTTCAATACAAATATTTTTCAGTTTTCAAGTAAAAAGTAGTATTTTTTCTAAATAAATCAACATTTAGACATTTAATTCATCAAATAAAACAAAAATATTCCAACTTTATTGAAACAATGCGTAACAAAACATTTCCAGAATGACAAACTTCCCTTCTGGAGCATGAATAATGGTCTGAGGAGGCAACAGTTGTGAAGGCCAAGCAATTAAGCCATCATAACAATAGCTGCAGGCACACACACAGACCTTTCTCGTCAAACATACATAGTATATTAATGTGATATATACCTCCAGTTAGGAAATGTCCAAACAACCGAATACTTTATGGAATATATCTAATAAAAAAGTAATTTTGCTCCAAAAGAACCATTAAATTGTCTCATAAATGTACTAATGGACAAGAGGCAACAAAGTTGATTGGCAGCACTTCACCATGGCTTCTCTCTTCTACAACAGCCTCCATCATTCTCTCCACCGCCATCATCACTCAACAACCTTCACCATTTTCACCTTCTTATTCCTTCTTGGGCTTGTTCACTCATCGCCAACCCATGTGCCTGGTGGTGATCAGTATCAATGGAGCAATGCTTTTAGACAAAACTTATCATCCTCATCATCATTATCATCATCTTCATTATCACCATCACTATCATTATTATCATCACCCCCATTATCTTTATCACCACCACCACCATCATCATCATCACCAACACAAACAACATCATCTCATTCTTCATCGCCATCACCAACAAATGTCCAGATCCTTCACAGCTCTTCGAGGCCTGGTTAGTGCACCAGCTTCATGCATTGGTGCAGTAATTAAGGCATCCTTTAACTAATTTATTTCCATTCTTGCCTCCCTTTCCATGTTTATTTCCCCACTGCAGTGCAAGAGAACTCCCCATCAAAGAACCACAACAGCAAGTCAAAGACGCATGAAAGTGATGAAACTATCATCAGAAACAAAAAAGTTTCTTTATTGTCTCCATCTTCTCCATCTTCTCCATTTTCTTCTTCTTCATCCTCTTCTTTTCCATCTTCTTCTTCTTCATCCTCTTCTTTTCCATCTTCTTCTCCATCTTCTTCTTCTTCATCCTCTTCTCTGTTGCCACCACCATCACCACTTAAGTTGTTTTTTCCACACCACGTCTATCACGTCACAATAACAGAAAATGTCCCGCTCTACTCCCAAATCATCACCATGAAAGCTCTCCTCATCAACCTCTCTGACTACTCTTCAGTTGACAATCCCCATGACAATGGTGGTGATGAGGAGGAGGAGAAGGAGGAGGAGAAGGAGGATGAGGAGGAGGAGGAGGAGGAGGAGGAGGAGGATGTGGAAGATGGTAATGATGAGAAAGAGAAAGAAGAAAAAAAAGAATATGAAAAGGAAGAAAGAGAAGAAGACAATCAAAGCCAAGAAGACACTCGAGCACGAGGAGGAATCTCTCAAGTGGATGCCGAGAAGAACAGCATCGAGGACTCCATTGAAAAGTCCATTGAGTACAGCATCGAGGACTCCATTGAGAAGTCCATTGAGTACAGCATCGACAATGGAGCATTCCACATTGATCCATTCACTGGTGACTGCTGCCACTTCATACAATCCAACTGATTAACTAAATTCCCTTAGATCCTACGTAATATCATCTAATCAAATCCATTATATCTGAATCCTTTTACTCTATTTCAGTAGTAATACTCATTATTATTATTATTATTATTATTATTATTATTATTATTATTATTATTATTATTATTATTATTATTATTATTATTATTATTATTATTATTATTATTATTATTATTATTATTATTATTATTATCATTATCATTATCATTATCATTATTATCAGCCACCCTCATCTCAATAGTATATTAAAACGATTTAAACTAGTCATTCCAAAGCATCCATTACTTTTCGATAAGGGCAGCGCCTCTCGGCATATACGCTTTAATTAAGTTAACTCTCCCGACACTGGAAGGGCAGGCATTGCTTCAAGATTGTGTTTCTTATCTTCCTTTCAAACGGCCACCACCACCCTAGCATGGCGTCTGTTCTTTACATTAAGTAGCTGCATTTCCAATCAGTTTTGTTCCAGTTAAGTTGATTGCTTAAACGCGCGTCTAACTTCTGCTTCTCCGAACTTTTAAATATAAACAAAAATGCTTTTTTTTGTTGGGCTACATACAACGTGGCATAAAATAATTTTGTTTATTAATATTTTGATTAACCTGATAACACCAGCATCATATCATAACTAGATTTTACTGTTATCATCAACCTAATAACATCACAATCATATTACTATCATGTATTATTAAAAAATATTATTATTATTGTCAACATTATGACACCACCATCTCAAGGAGTCATCTCGGTTTTCGACCCATCTCTTCTTGACTTTGAACGTCACAACCTCGTGACAATCCTCGTGTTGGCGACCTCACGTGACTTGTATGACGTGGCAGAGGTGAGGGTACATCTGAAGGATGCCAATGACAACGCGCCTGTGTTTGACAGGAGAGTGTACCGAACGAAAGTGTGGGAGGGCGTGGAAGTCGGTAGTTACGTCACGCAAGTAAGTAGTTTAAGTTCATGAATTGACTGCAACATATTGAGTTGTAACAACTGATTGCACTGTTGCGCTGTGTGGGTGCATGTGTTGAATTATTTATAAACTTCCCTTGTTTGGGAACACACGTTCTTTGAAATTCTTGAAAGGAACGGATAAATATTTGATTCTACCAAATGGGATTTTTTTCATTGCGAACGAAAATTGATTTTAGTATGAACTTTAATTTCTTATAAAATATAAAAATTCGTTCACCTAGCTATCAGCCAGTGATGATGATAGTGGCAAGAATGGAAAAATTCGTTATGAGATTGTTTCAGGTGGGCGGGAAAGAAGGAGTAGGAGAGGGTGGTTGGGTGGAAGAAAGGGAGGTAGGAGAGAGTGGTTGGGTGGAAGAAAGGGAGGTAGGAGAGGGTGGTTGGGTGGAAGAAAGGGAGGTAGGAGAGGGTAGTTGGGTGGAAGAAAGGGAGGTAGGAGAGGGTGGTTGGGTGGAAGAAAGGGAGGTAGGAGAGGGTGGTTGGGTGGAAGAAAGGGAGGTAGGAGAGGGTAGTTGGGTGGAAGAAAGGAAGGTAGGAGAGGGTGGTTGGGTGGAAGAGAAAGAAGGGTTGTTGAGTGAAAGAGAGGAGGAAGGTTTGTGGAGAAAAGAAAAGTAGAGTGAAGTGAAGCGCTTAATTCGAAATTTTTAAAAGTGTTGAAAAAGTGTTAAATTTTTTAAATAGAATTAAAAAATAAATAAAAATAAAAAAAATGGATGAATGAAATAATAAACGAATGAATGAATACAACTAAATGGAAGAATGCAAGCAATCACTGATTGATCACAGGCAACACCAAGGGGGCGTTTGAGTTGCAAGCAGTCACAGGGGTGCTTCAGACCAGCGCCTTCATTGACCGAGAAGACACACACCACTACCGCCTCGTCATCGCTGCCTCCGACCAAGGTTGTGAAAGAAGGAGAAGAAAGAAGAGACGGAGGAAGAGGAGGAGGAGGAAGAGGAGAAGGAGGAAGAGGAGAAGGAGGAAGAGGAGAAGGAGGAAGAGGAGAAGGAGGAAGAGGAGAAGGAGGAAGAGGAGAAGGAGGAAGAGGAGAAGGAGGAGGGGGAGAAGGAAAAAGAGAAGGAGGAGAAAGAGAAGAAGAAAGAAGAGAAGGAAGAAGAAGAGGATTTTTTTTGAACTCCGTGTAGTGCATATTTCAAAGTAAAAAAAGATAGAACCGAAATTTTGTTATGAATAAGAAAAATAACTAACATACATCAAACATCGGCCAATGAAGCATAAAACCGCACTGACAAACAAACATACAACCAAACGGACATACAATCGTACAAACAAAGTGACACATATACATACAACCACACAGACACGCAAGCACAAAACCACTCAGACACACAAGAAAACAGCCACACAGACACACAAGAAAACAACCACACAGACACACAAGAAAACAGCCACACATACATGCAAGCATACTACCATACAGGCAAAGACAAACAGAGCAGTACAGCGGTGGTGGAGGTGGAGGTGGTGGAAGTGAATGATGAGGTGCCAAGGCTGCTGGAGGCTCCTGTGAGGGTGACCGTGAGAGAAGGTGGGTGGGTGGATAGGTGGATGGATGGATGGATGGATGGATAGATGAATGGATGGATGGATAGATGAATGGATGGATGGATGGATGGATGAATGAATGGATGGATGGATGGATGAATGGATGGTTGGATGGATGGATGGATGGATGGATAGATGCATGGATGGATGGATGGATGAACGAATGGATGGATGGATGGATGAATGCATGGATGGATGGATGGATGGATAGATGCATGGATGGATGGATGGATGGATGGATGAATGAATGGATGGATGTTTGGGTGGATGGATGGATGAATTAATGAATAGGTAGATAAATAAGTGAATGAGTTTCTGTATATAATCATGATTTATTTTTTAAATAAATCTTCGTTTTTAATCGGCAAAATATTCTCATTTAATTATTAATTTATTTTTAATTAGTTGGATAACTGATAATTATTTGCAAGGGGTGGAGGTAGGAAGTGTGGTGACTGTGTTGGAGGCGACGGACGCAGACGAGGGAAGTGTGGTGGCGTTTGAGGTGCTGCGAGAGTTCAACATCCACGAGGGGGGAGATTTCGAGGTGGTGGGTGCTTATGAAGATGGTGATGGCGAAGAGGAGGAAGAAGATGAAAATGGTGGAGATGAGGAAAGTAATAGAGATGGTAATGATGATGGCGATGAAGAGAAAAATGATGATGGTGGTGTGGCAACAAATGTCACCAACCACAACAAAGACCACGTTGACCAAACGCAAAAAGTTGCTCATCAATGTCACCATGGCTACCTGCTGTGGAAACAGGGGGGCCATGGAAACCACACCTACAACAACGTCAACACAAACAACAACAACGATAATAACCACCCAACTAATCACAACATCAACACAAACAACCACAACAACACAAACACCAAAAACAATATTCAAACAAACACAAACAAGGCAACGTGTTTAGAGGGCCTCAAGGAGTCAGGAGGTTTCTTTGGAGTGGAGGGTGGCAAGGTGGTGGTGGGGAAGAGGCTGGACTATGAGGTCTTCAAACAACACTTGATCCTGCTGAAGGTTGGTGTGGTGGTGGTGGTGGTGGTGGTGGTGGTGGTGGTGGTGGTGGTGGTGGTGGTGGTGGTGGTGGTGGTGGTGGTGGTGGTGGTGGTGGTGGTGGTGATATGACGATGCAGGTGATGATGAAGAGGGCTGTGATAGTGGTGATAAAGTTAATAGTGTTAATGATGGCGATTATGGTGGTTTTGAAGATACAGTCGTTGATAGTTTTGATAGTGGCAGTTGCTGTGATAGCGGTGTTAGTTGTGATACTAGTGGTTGTGTTGATTGAATGTTGTGGTGCTTTTGCTTGAAAGGATCAATAGAAGTAAGTTCCCAGGCAATGAATCATGCTGTTTTGTTCGGTTCCCTATGTTCCATTAACTGATTCATATCTCATCATCCATCTTCATCCCATCTGTTCATCTATTGTGCCCATCCCACCTACCCATCCCACCCACCCATCCCACCCACCCATTCATTTATTCATTTTTACTCCACTGATCAATTTCACTCATTCACTCATTTTTTACCAACCTTCACTCAACCACTTTTCATCTCATCCACTTCACACATTCATTTGCTCACCCACTCATCCATCCACCACCCACTCATCCATCCACCACCCACTCATCCATCCACCACCCACTCATCCATCCACCACCCACTCATCCATCCACCACCCACTCATCTATCCACCACCCACTCATCCATCCACCACCCACACATCCATCCAACACCCACTCATCCATCCACCACCCACTCATCCGTCCACCACCCACTCATCCATCCAACACCCACTCATCCATCCACCACTCACTCATCCATCCACCATCCACTTCAGCTCTCAGACGGTCTCCATCACACGGTGAGTCACCTGATCATCGAGGTAGCAGACGACAACGACAACATTCCCACTTTCCCTCAAGAGTCCTACAAGGTCTAACTAAAAACTCAATTCAAGAATTTAAAAAAATATTTTTTAAATCGAAATTATTCCATTTTTTTTGACAATTTCATAAACAAATCACCCACTTCGGTGCATCAATCAGGTTGAAATATTGGAGTTGACTTCTCCCAATGCTGACGTCATCAAATTAACAGCCAATGATAAGGACTCTGGCGCCAATGGTCTGGTTTCCTATGAGCTTATTGGATCGGATTTTTTCAAAATCAACCAGTCAACAGGTTTGTCGTAATGGACTTTCAAACAATATAAACCCATGCTAAATTTTGAAAAATTGAAATATATATTTTTTCGTCTATTCAAAATATGTATGAGACTTCACTCCAAACCTCTAAAATTCAATAACGATGTCAACAACAACAACAACAACAACATAAACAATAAAATCAATATAAACGCTAGCATAAACAATCACATCAACACCTACAACACAAATTCAGGTGTGGTGTCGACTGCCAAAGAAATAAAATTAACAAAGATGCAACAGATTGTTGAGTTGGTTGTCAAGGCAACAGATCATGGAGATCCTGCGTTGTCAAGCACGGCTGCCTTGGTGATCGTCTTTGTTGACGTCAACAACCACCATCCAGTGTTCGAAAAGGATTTCTATAGGTGACGATGATGATGAGGAGGATGATGATGAAGATGATAAGGAGGAGGAGGAGGAGAAGGAGGAGGAGGAGGAGGAGGAGGAGGAGGAGAAGGAGGAGAAGGAGGAGAAGGAGGAGAAGGAGGAGAAGGAGGGGGAGGAGAAGGAGGGGGAGGAGAAGGAGGAGGAGGAGGAGGAGGGGGAGGAGGAGGAGAAGGAGGAGAAGGAGGGGGAGGAGGAGGAGGAGGAGAAGGAGGAGGAGGAGAAGGAGGAGGAGGAGAAGGAGGAGGAGGAAAAGGAGGAGGAGGAAAAGGTGGAGGAGGGGAAAGAAAGGGAGGAGGAATAAGAGTAGGAACAAGACCACGACGATGATGATATCGTAATTTTTGCATCAAAATCGCAATCAATTTTGTATTCAATGTTAATTTCGAATTTATATTGAATTTCATAATCACTTTCAACCACTCCATTCTTAACCACTCCATTCTTAACCACTTCACTTTTAACCACTCCACTACAACTTCCGCAGTGTGAGCGTCCAAGAGAACTCCTTGTCTTCCACACAGCCCATTGTGGTGTTGCGGGCCAGGGATGCTGACTTGGATGAAAATAATAAGATGATGATTTATCATCTCTGCTCTGTCGTCGGCTATCGTCATGCCAGTTTGAACGCTGGTGTGGGGAGAGTTGAGCGTGGTAATAACGGAGCTGATCACGGTGGGGAAGATGGCTTTGAAGATAGGGATAGTCCAAATCGCGCCGGAGATGATGAGAATGAGAAAGAAAAAGATAAGAGGGTAGAAGAAGAAGAAGAAGAAGAAAAAGAAAAAGAAGAAGAGGAGGAAGAGGAGGAGGAAGAGGAGGAGGAGGAGGAGGAGGGGGAGGAGGAGGAGGAGGAGGAGGAGGAGGAGGAGGAGGAGGAGGAGGAGGAGGAGGAGGAGGAGGAGGAGAAGGAAGAGAAGGAGGAGGATGAAGAGGAGGAGGAGGAGGAGGATACTAGTTATTTTAGAGTGGATGTGAAGACTGGCGAGGTGTGGTTGCAGAGACAGCTGGACAGGGAACACAAGGAGTTTTTTGAGGTTGTCGTTGCCGTGAGCAACTACCCACACGCTAGTGATCGTAAGGAGGGTGGTAGTGGTCGTACTAGTGAAAGTGGTCATAAGGGAAAGACTTGCAAGGATGAATGCTCACCCATCAACAAACCCACTCCTGTCAATGCAAGCACGACACACACCAGCCCACCCTGTCATCTAGCGACCATCCACATCCACGTCTCGGACATCAACGACAACCGACCCTCGTTCAGACACCACTCGGCCACCTTCCACCTCCCTGAGGACTCTCCTCTCGACACCGTAGTGACAACCCTTCATGCCTTCGACCCTGACCTCTCTCACAACGGCCTTCTGAGGTACTCTATGGTCCAGACAACCAGTGTTTTCCATCTGGACTCCCTCACTGGAGTGCTCACTCTGAGGACCCCTCTAGACTTCGAAAGCAGGTTCTTTGATTTTTACCATTCTTTGAATCATCCTCCCTCCCTTTTGAATCATTTTTCCTACCTTTTAGATTATTTTTCTTACCCTTCTGGAATGTCCCTTCTACCCTTTCAAATATCCTCCTAAATAACCTTCCGATCGATCTTTTGGAACACCAGACTCATTATTATTTTATTATTTAATAAAATTATTTTGTTTATTTTTTAATTTTTTTAAAAATCTTTTTGTATTTTCATATTTCTAATATATCTCCTCTTTCATGCCTATCCGATCTTTTTTCACTTTTTATTGAGTATAAGCCTCGCTTATCCTTAAATTATTCATTTATTTATTTATTAATTCTTAATTAAATTATTGATTTTTTTATTTATTAATTCTTAATTAAATTATTCATTCACTTATCCATAAATTAGCCGTGTTCTTTTTGTGCTTATTCAGTCGGCGAATCTTTTCATTCGTTGATGGCAATATTTCTCGACTTACTTTTAGAATTTTTCATTTCAACAATTTTCCACTATCACAGGTCTCAGTACAATTTGCTGATCGAAGCTAACAACTATGGAGAAGGGGCGACACCTAGCGACCAGAATATCGACAAAAACCATATTAATTCAATCCAAAGGCAAACGAACGAAGACAAAAAGAGACAGGTAACTCCACAGACAGAAGAAGATTTTGCTTCACAGGAAAACGCAAAAACGAGCAAAAAGCCTTGCAAGGGTGTGCATGGCAACCAGATGTGCATCAGTGTCATTGTCGATGACGTCAACGAGTACACCCCAATGTTTACGTCCCTCATCTACATCTCTCAAATCCCCACCAGACCTCGTCCATCCAGTCGTCGAAGATCCAACCATGCTCCTCCTAATAAGCCTCACCCACCACAACCACTCGAAGGAAAACGTGACTCTAACTTTCCACCCTTTCAAGGAATGAGTTTCCACCCACCCCCCCACCACGACCCTCCCATCTTCAGAGTGGCCGCGGCAGACAGGGATGGTGGTCGTTTCGGAAAGGTCACCTACAGCATCCACCCTTCGGGTGCCAGCAGCATCAAATTTAAAAGTAAACGTTCCAAGGGTCACGTGGGGAATGAGGGGCGTGGTACCAGTGAGCACGAGGTGGGAAGGAAGGCTGAAAAAGTAGGAGGCTTGGAGCTGTGGATGGATGCCGTGAGTGGCGAGGTGTACGTGGTGTCAGGAGGTCATGAGGAAGGTAGGTTCAACTTCGTGGTGGTGGCCCGAGACGCTGGCTTCAAGAACGCCACTGTGGCGGCTGTGGTTTTCGTGGCCGACAAACCGCTGCAGCAGCCGCTGTTGCAGCCACACCTGGTGCACAAGCAACCCCAGTCAGACCTCGATTCTGACTATCTCCTTGCGGACGCTCCTTCACAACCCCCTTCCGACCCTTACTTGTCTTCACTATCCTCCTCCCTCTCCTCCTCTTTGTCATCTCTCCAAACCATGGGCACTTCACATATTGCCATGCTGTCCTGCTTCGTGGTCGTCATCATCGTCTGCACCACCTCCACCATCGTTTCCTTCATTTTCAGGAAACGATCTTCAAGCAAGGCTGCACTAAAGACGTCTTCCTCTTCCTCTTCCCCTTCCAACATGAACCACGTGTTGTCCTCCTCCCATCAACAAGCCACCACTTCATCCCTCCACACCCTCTCTCTCTCTCTGCCCCACCAGCGCCTTTCAGGAGGCTGTGACGAGGAGGTGAGACTAATCAACCAATCGTCCTTCTCTCCTTGCAACCACCTCAACAAACTCGGTGGAGGTTTGCATGTTGGCAACTGTTGCAACAGCAAGAACAACAATGACAGTTACAACAATTGCTTCAACAACATCGATGACGATGATTACAACAACAACAACAACAACAACAACAACAGTAGCTTCCAAAGCCACAACAACAACAACAACAGTAGCTTCCAAAGCCACAACAACAACAACAACAACAACAACAGTAGCTTCCAGAGCCACAACAACAACAACAACAACAACAGTAGCTTCCAGAGCCACAACAACAACTACTCGACCAGCTTCGACCTTTCCACAATCAACACTGGCACCTTCTTCAGAGTCATCAACTCCGCCCCTATTCCCGATGAAGAGGACGACGACAACGAAGATGCTGGTGGTGGTTGTGATGATAATGATGATCTTATCCTACGTTGTGAGGAGGAAGAAGAGGAGGATGATGGCGAAAGGGAAAAACCTTCATCTCACGCCAGTCTGTTAAGACACAAGCTTAAACACCTGCCATCTTCATCAGTCTGGAAAAAGAATCGAGAAGGAATCAATAATAAAAACAATAATGTAAATAATAATAAGTATCAACAAGGTTGCAACAATGTGAACAAGAATACCGAAAGCAACTTAAATACAACCGATCAAAACAACAACAACAATCAAAACAACAACAACAACAATCAAAATAACAACAACAACAATCAAAACAAAAACAACAATCAAAATAACAACAACAACAATCAAAATAACAACAAAAATCAAAACAATACCAAAGATCAAAACAACCATAATAATAAAAAACATCAAAACAACAACCATTACAAGCACAAGCGTGTGAGCCATGGCGCAGTGACGTCGAAGGTGGGAAGTATAGAGATGTTTTGTGAGGAGGGGGGAGGAGAAGGGGTGGGAGATGGGGAAGGGGTGGAGACCAGTGACGTTGAAGTGTTACAGGTGTTGGAGGGAGGGAGTGGTGGAGTCGAGAGGAAGGTGGTGGATGGGGAGGAGGAAGAGGAGGTGGGTTGGAGAGAGTTGAGGAAGGACAGTGAGGATCTCTCGTTCACCTCTTCAGACCTGGCGAGGATTGCTTCGTGGATGGCCGAGGAAAAGTTACACAACGCTAAACTCCCCTCAGTCACCTGCCACTTGCCACATCTGCCCTCTGTTGAACAAACAAACAAGTTACCCAAAAGCCACATCGACAGCAAGATCTTTACTATATAAAGCTCGCTAGATGGCGCGCAATGTTGTATCGTATTTCTTCCATTAATCACGTATTATACCTCGCTTGAACTTAACGCCACAGTTGTGGGGCCCCTGACATCGCAAGGAAGGTATCTGTTCATGAGCAACCAAGCCTTCTGTGTAACTTCGCCGTCCACTTTCACTCTTGTGCGCGTTTCATGTTGAATCCCGACGTTTATTACAAGTAGCACAAGTATTAAGTTTGAACAGGTGTAGTATGTCCCGTATGAAGAGTTTAGAGTACGCAACATAATAAGCTTCCAATCATTTTGCATAATTAAGTTTAACTAGTAAGCGTGGTTTTTCAGCGTTTTCTTCCTCCATGTTCACCATTATGAAAGTATTTTTACAACTTTTGTGGCACCTTCATGCCTCTGCACATTTCATGCAACCATCTGAATTGTTGCCCGCCTTGTTGCTGTGTTTGTTGCTGTGTTTGTTGCTACTTGTTGTCGTTTGTTTCTGTATTCGTTGTTGTTTGTTTTTGTTTTCATTTTTTTTTGTTTTTATTGTGTTGTTGTTGTTGTTGTTGTTGTTGTTGTTGTTGTTGCTTTTGGTGACTTTGTGCTTCTTGTTATTTCTTTTTAGTGTTGTCTTGTTATGGTTCACAAAGTATTGGACGGGTAGAGTGGAGACTGCTGACAGATCATTTCTGCTCCGTGACTGATTTTCTATCTTATTTTTACTTCCTTTCTTCTGTTCATTGCATTAAAATCGATTCAGACTTTAGTGGAAATAGTATTGAAGAGTTTTTATAGACTTTGAAATGTTATTTTCAGTGAATGCATGCTGGAAACACACACACACACACACACACACACACACACACACACACACACACACACACACACACACACACACACACACACACACACACACACACACACACACACACACACATACATACACAAATCGACCAAAAGTATGCAAACTATGTTGTGAAAGAACCTGTATCGAATCTCTGTGACTCTCCAGGCATGCTTGAGTTTTGCGGTTAGGAGGAAATCCATTGAACATAATTCATATATTAGATTTATCAAAACCTTAATTTTAATAAGTACTCTAAACTAGTTTTAATAAAGTATATACCTACGGAATATCCGAAAATATTTATTATTTATATTTAAAAAAATTAATTTTTAAAGTTTTTTAAAAGTAAAATGCTTAAAAATGCTGGAATATACTTTCAAATATCAAGGCTCTCGAGTCGTCTGCGCTGGATAATTAATGGAGGCGTCATGGCTGCCTCTGATCATGTCGTCAAGAGGCCCCTAACGAGGAAAGTGGTGGAAGATGGTAGAGAAGGTTGGGGTGAAACGGTGGAAGAAATTGAGGTAGAATGGTGAAAGAAATTGTGGTAGAATGGTGGAAGAAATTGTGGTGGAATGGTGGAAGAAATTGGGGCAGAATGGTGGAAGAAATTGTGGTAGAATGGTGGAAGAAATTGTGGTAGAATGGTGGAAGAAATTGTGGTTGAATGGTGGAAAAAATTGGGGTGGAATGGTGGAAGAAATTGTGGTGGAATGGTGGAAGAAATTGTGGTAGAATGGTGGAAGAAATTGTGGTGAAATGGTGGAAATTGTGGTGGAAAGAAGAAATGGTGGAGAAAAGGAGGAGTAGAGGGATAGATAAAAGAACTGAAGGAATGAGTGAAGAGTGTAGAGATGCAGTATCGAAGAATGAACAAAAGAGGATTGAGTGAAATAACTAAGAAGACAGAATGGAAGATTGGGGGATGATGCAGTTAAAGGTAGAAAGGAGAGAAGAGCGAAAGAATTGTGAGGTACAACAATATAAATAAAGAAAAAGAGTTGTTAGTAGAAATTTCACTAATTTTTCTTATCAAAACTTCAAGTTTTTGCTCTGGAAATTTACAAACTCAAAAAAAATTAATTAAATATTTGACGGATTCAAATTTTCAGCACGTATTTTCAATAGAATTACATTCAGACGAAATGGAAACCGTCATTCACATAGGCCACATTCCTTAGACGGCATAAACTCGGGAGTTTTGAGTTATTTTGAGTTTTGAGTTACTTGAGAAGAATATGACATATAAAAGTATGTTAAACGGTGCGATGTTTCTGTTTTTTTAAATTTTGATCAAGACCCCCACGTGACCTTCCAATTAATTAAAACATTGGCTCATAATAAATCTATCTTCTCCAAATATACAGAATAATAAGCTCCAAAATCACTTAAATAAACAACAAATTAGATTACACGCAGCTAATTGCACGTGATTGCGATTGGTCAGAGAGTCATTCAAAGCAGCCAATCACAGTGACGCAGCTAAGAATAATCAATTAACCGCTTTAAAGGCATTAAATTTATTCCGCAACATCCGCATGAAGGCGAGTTTCAGCAAAAAGAGGGCGGAGCTTGTGATCGGTTGATGAGTTGATTGGATGGAGGGTGTAAATAATATAGCCTGATGAAATTCCAGGAGCATCTCGGATGACAGAAACTCTAGAGAGGCACTCAAGACAGGTGGGTTCTCCTCATCACTCTCTCTGCCCTCCTTCTCCATCTTCTCCTCGTCTTCTCTTCGTCTTCTCTTCTCTCTTATCATTCTTTTCATCCTTCTTTTTCTTTTTCTTTTTTTTTCATCTTTCTTTTTCTTTTTTTTTTCTTTTTTTACATTTCATCTTCATACTCCTTTTTTGTTCTTTCTTTTGTCATCTGTTCTCATCTTGTTCAACTCATCTTTTTCTCAAATCTTCCTGTTTCGTTTTCATCATCGACAGCTTTTCTCATCTATCTACGCAACATTCTTTTCAGTCATTTTTCTTTTCTTTTTTCTTTCGAATGTAACCTCAAACTCATAAACATTCACACCTTCATAAACAGTCAACCTTCTCTCCTAGACTCTACATTGCGTCATTTAGGTTTTAAAACGCGCTTTTTTTCAAACTATTGTAACCTTAATCTTTTTTTTAAAGATACTTTAACTACTTACAAGGTGCTTCTAACCACCACACTGCCTTTTTTTTCAAACGAATACTTTGAGGCTTTCAACACAAGCCGCTTATTCCATACGTTAAAGCACTGTTGTTTTGCGTTTGTCTTTGTTTGTTTGAAACGCTGTGAAAGGTGGCAAAAAATCCTGTTAGTGTTTTCAAAAGTTGAACATTGTGTTGAGTGTTCAAACGCCACTTTTTTGTTCAACGCTGCACAGGAATAACTTGGAAAGAAGTTTAAAATTTCAAAAAATAAATCATGGAGGTGATGAATGTTCGGAGAATAAAGTACTGGCACACTTCCTTCTAGACTGAATGGATTCCCTTCGAAGCTCCACCGAATCTTCTGAAAATTAAATTAAAACTTAAAAGCCATGAGCTTGACTGTTCCACTGGAAAATGTTGGAGTTAATCAAGCTATGCGAGTCCATGTTGCCACGGGACCCATTCATCCTTTCTCTCCTTCGAAGGATTCCTTCCCTGCGAATGCAAAAAACTTTAGAAGCGAGGACTGTGAAGTCAAAAACAATGACAAAAATACAACTACATACAGTTATAACACTAGAATGCAACAAAGATTATGCAAAACAATAAACGGAATACAATAACAACAGCAACAACAACAGCAGCAACAACAACAACTGAAGAAGATAAACACTAAGACAACAGATATATAAAAAAACAACAAACAGATGAAAAAAACTTTCTTACTGTTCAGCAACAACAAAGTGAATAAAACACAACAACTAAAAGTATTTCAACAAACTAAAACAACAACAACAAACTACAACAACAACAACAAACAACAAAACAAAATTAACAACATAACGACAACAAACAACACAGCAAAAACAACAACAGTGATAAATTGTTGATTTATTGCAATATTCACAGCCACCTCTCCACCACCATCGCCATGGCTACCTATGACTTTCCATCGTTGGAGGCAGGATGCAAGAAGACACCGTTGTACGACAAAAGCTTCAACTATTGTGGTTGGCTCTTGTGCTTCGAACAATTGACTACTCATAATTCATTAGAGTTTAATGAATTATTCAAACTAATAAAAATCTAAAAGTGATTGAAGTTTATAAGTTTAAATGAATGTCTTGGAATTTAATAACAAGAAAATTAAGTTTTGAATACATTTCATGATGGTAACCAACCACCCCCTCACCACACACAACACACAACATCAACCACACAACCAACCACCCCCTCACCACACACAACACACAACCTCAACCACACAACCCACCACCCCCTCACCACACACAACACACAATCTCAACCACACAACCAACCACCCCCTCACCACACACAACACACAACATCAACCACACAACCCACCACCCCCTCACCACACACAACACACAACCTCAACCACACAACTAACCACCCCCTCACCACACACAACACAAAACCTCAACCACACAACCCACCACCCCCTCACCACACACAACACACAACCTCAACCACACAACCCACCACCCCCTCACCACACACAACACACAACCTCAACCGCACAACCCACCACCCCCTCACCACACACAACACACAACCTCAACCACACAACCCACCACCCCCCCACCACACACAACACACAATCTCAACCACACAACCAACCACTTCATTCATATAATACACCCCTTCAACCACACACACACAACACATCACATCACTTATCAATTCATCCTCTTACACACACTACACCACTCCAGCCACACAACAACCATCCCGCACCACACATAACACACCACCCTTTCACCACACACCACCCCCTCACCACACACAACACACAACCCTCTCACCACAAACAACACACCACCCTCTCACCACACACCACCCCTTCACCACACACAAAACATCACCCCCTCACCACACACAACACACAACCCCCTCACCACACACAACACACCACCCCCTCACCACACACAACACACCACCCCCTCACCACACACAACACACCACTTCAACCACCCAACACACCTTCTCATCCACCCCCACTGCCATACAACAAGCTTATTTTCTGGCTGATCGCTCGAAGCTAAAATCACTAAATGAGATTTCGAATGTTTTTTTGAAAATTTTAAATCAAGTGAAGTTATTTCGATAACCCAAACAGGTAAGTTTCATTCTTAAGCAGTTAATATTACACTTTTCAAATATTTTTTAAATTTCATATAACCAATATATTCCCATAATCTTTGTATATTTATAATCTTTCTTATTCTTATATTTCCTTATACTAAAATTCTTTTTTCACACTCAAATCCGTTTCAGCGACTTTTTTAAGTTTGAAGTTTCTAAAAATATGAAAATCGTTGACTTTTTTCATAATTTATATGCTAAGTAGATGCAGACGGTCTCTTGAAGTGCCTACAGCGCCCTTTGAGCCATCAAATATTCATTGTCTTTGCATGACGACCAAACTGAAGAATTAAAAATAAAAATAATTAAAAGTATTTTCAAGGTATTTGGGATGATTTTTCGATAAAATTAGTTTTAAAAAGCAATTTAAAATATTTTTTTAATTTAATATAATAATTATTAATTATAAATAAAATTCCAGTTATACTCAAGTTAACTTTTTTATATTAAAAAAATTATTTTTGAATGAAACGTTAAACGATCGCCTGCTCGAAGGTTGTGCATGGATGGCTTGTTTGGAGTTCGGATTATGAGTCATTTTCAATTTTTGATGGGTGGAAAAGAATGGATGGTGTAGTGTGGACAAGCGTTATGAGTGAGTGGGTAACTGGGTGAATGGATGGATGAAGAAGATGGAAAGATTGGAAGGATGGAGGAATGAAAGGATGGAGGAATGAAAAGATGGAGGAATGAAAAGATGGAAGAATGAAAGAATGGAGGAATGAAAGGATAAGTGGATGGGATGAATTGGATGGATGGAAAGATTGAATAAATGAAAGTATGAAAAGGATGGATTGGGTAGGATAGGAGGAATGGATAGACAGAGTGGATGAGATGAGTGATATGATTGAGGTGCATAGGTCGGATGGACATGAAAGACAACGGTAGCTGGTAAGCTGGACAAGCGTGGACGATGGAGGATGATGAAGTGGAGGAGTGAAGAGGAGGAGTGAAGAGGAGGACACACACCATTGTATGATGATCTCGTGTAATTCAATTGAATGTCATTCATTAGGTGAATAAATGTAAGTAGGTATGTGTGTTTTTTGTTTGCACACGTGTGTGTTTGTGTGTGTGTGTGTGTGTGTGTGTGTTTGTGTGTGTGTGTGTGTGTGTGTGTGTGTGTGTGTGTGTGTGTGTGTGTGTGTGTGTGGGTGTGTGTGTGTGTGTGTGTGCGTGAACATTGACATCGGATAGCCTCACATGTTTTCTTGACGTTTTGAAAAGACGCATGGCAGGGGGACTTGAGATGAGGATGGATGAATGAATGGATGGATGAATAGATGGATGGACAAATGGATGAATAAATGGATGGATGAATAAATGGATGAATGGATGGATGGATGGTTGGATAAATGAATGGATGGATGGATGAATGGATGGATGGATGAATCGATGGACGAATGGATAGATGAATAGATGGATGGATGGATAGATGGATGAATGGAGGGATGAATGGATGGAAAGGTGGATGGATGGATAAATGGATAGATGGATGGAAAGATGGATGGAAGAATGAAAGAATAACTAAGTGTCGAGGGAATGAATGGATGAATGGAAAACTTAAAGTTGATGAAGGTGTGAATGGTGAGATGCAAAGATGGCTTTATGAATGGAATGATGATTGTATGAATAGCTTAAAATTTATGAAAAGATTGTTGGAAAAAATAAAGAAAGGATTGATGGAAGGATGAGTTGGCTGGAGATGGATTGATGGATCGATAAAAGGAGAAAAAGAGAAGTGAAAAACGAATGATTTATGAATGAATGCATGCATGAAGGGATTCTGTAGTATAACTGAAAGAATGGATGGGTGAGAGGAGTGAGTGGTGGAAGCACATAGTGAATGAGATGGAGTTATATAAATGACTGCAGTTGGAATAAAAATTATATGATGAGTTTGAAGATTGATTGATTGGAAAATGATTGGAAGATGGATGAAAGATGAGAAAAAAAATGAATGAAAGATGAATGAAAGATGGATGAAAACTGAAGGAGACATAATAAAAATGAATAAAACTCAATAAAAAGATGAAAAGATTATGAAACATTTGAAAACGAAGCAGATTGGGGGTTATGGAATTATAAAGCAGACGTGTTGTTGGCTTGAAGACACAAGAGGCGACGAAATCCGTTGCTTAAATATTGACACGATGGTGGTGTCGATGGTGGTGTTTGAGAGGGTTGATTGTAACGCACTAGGGTGTGTATTTGTGTGTTTGTTTGTGTGTGTGTTGGCGTGTGTGTGTGTGTGTGTTTTTGTGTGTGTGTGTGTGTGTATGTGTGTGTGTGTGTGTGTGTGTGTGTGTGTGTGTGTGTGTGTGTGTGTGTGTGTGTGTGTGTGTGTGTGTGTGTGTGTGTGTTTGTGTGTGTGTGTGTTTGTGTGTGTGTGTGTGTGTGTGTGTGTGTGTGTGTGTGTGTGTGTGTGTGTGTGTGTGTGTATGTGTGTGTGTGTGTGTGTGTGTGTGTGTGTGTGTGTGTGTGTGTGTGTGTGTGTGTGTGTGTGTGTGTGTGTGTGTGTGTGTGTGTGTGTGTGTGTGTGTGTGTGTGTGTGTGTGTGTGTGTGTGTGTGTGTGTGTGTGTGTGTGTGTGCGTTTATGTTTTTTTCGTTTCTCGAGTCAATTTCAGTTTTGTGAACCTCATTATGAAACGTTTCGATAGAGAATATTTTTTCTAACTTTACTTAAATTGGAAAAAGTTAGATTTTCAATGTTTAAAATCTTGCTATTTACATTAAAATGATTAAAAAATCAATTCAAATTTTTTTTCCAAAACTCCTATTTAAAAATTCTATCTAAAAAATCTCTGAAAAATCTCTCTGGAAAGCCTCTGAAAAGTTTCTTCAAAAAGTGTCTCTTTTTGAAATTCCAGATATAAAGGTAGCGAAAGTAAATTTATGAAGTTCGTCTCACGTTTCAGACGTGATTATAACCGCATCGGTAATGGCAACGCCGATACCTCGCAGATTATGCAAAAATTCCAATGTTTACTGGCATGAGAATTCAAAGTTTAAAAGTTAAATATTATAGAATTAATTTTTATTAAATATTTTAAAAGTTAAAAACTATGAAATTGATTTTATTTCAATATTTAAAAATTGAACAAAATGAAATTTCAGACAATTACAAAAATACTCTCGACTAATAATAGTCCTGAAAAACAAATGCACACCCTAACTAATAATTCTGCTTTCAAAAAGAAAAAAATAATAATAACTCTATTTTGAAACACTCAAAAACATCCACAAACACATACAAACCTCCACAAACACATACAAACCTCCACAAACACATACAAACATCCACAAACACATACAAACATCCACAAACACATACAAACATCCACAAACACAGACAAACATCCACAAAAATATATAAAAAATTGAAAAACACATACAAGCATCTACAAACACATACAAACACATAAAGACACATACAGACATCCACAAACACACACAAACACGTACAAACAAATACAGCAAGAAACGATCTGGAGCTTCATTAGGTACACACACGCACGCAGAGACTTGAAATTCTAACCGGCAAATTAACGGCACACCAAATTTACCTTAAAATATTCTCTTGGCAAACTTTCCATCCAACTCTCTCCCTCATATCCCTTCAACTTCGCATCTACACACACCACCACATCCCATCATATACCACAATTCTTCACCTTGAACCTTTTAAAGCACCTTCGAGACTCCTTCAATTCTTCACCACACGCTTCCTCCAACCCCATACACATCACCTCCACTTTTTACCACACACCCAACACACCACCTCGACTTCTCACCACCTCCAACATCACACAGGCCTTGAATTACCCGCAGAACACCCAGGCATGCTGCTCAGTTCCAACAACCCTCAAACTCCCCCTTCCTTCTACCACCACCCTCCTCAACACCACCCTCCTTCCACACCTCCCAGCAACGTATCCTCCTCTTCTTCCATCTTCCCCTCTTTCGGCTTCACGCAAGAGCAGGTGGCTTGTGTGTGTGAGGTGCTTCAGAACAGTGGCAATGTCGATAGATTGGCTCGATTCCTGTGGTCCTTGCCGGCCTGTGACCACCTCCACAAGAACGAAAGCGTTTTGAAAGCCAAGGTGACTTCTGTGGACGAGTTTCACGTGTTTTTTTTTTACATATTTTTAACTTTTGACCAAAGTCCTTCACAATTGTTTCAACGACAACAAAACAACCAGAACTAAACCACAAAAAATGCCTGCATTCCCGTAGCAACCAAACTACAGCGCATCAAAAAGTTTCACGAAAACCAAAGATCCCAGCAACCACATAACTCAATAAACAACTACCACACTATAACAATAACATTCAAACTCTAAAAACCATCTTTTTAACAACAACACAAATCCCACCACCCACAAAAAACCTTAAAATTAAAACAAAACTCACAAATAAAACTCCAAAAACCACATCCGACAACAACCACATCACAGGCAGTGGTAGCTTTCCACAGAGGCAATTACAAGGAGTTATACCGACTGCTGGAGACTCATCAGTTCTCGCCCAATAACCACACGAAGCTGCAGTCGTTGTGGCTGAAAGGCCACTACGTGGAGGCTGAGAAGCAGCGAGGAAGACCCTTGGGAGCTGTTGGTTAGTCGCTTGTTGTAGCTGCTGGTGGTGCTGCTGGTGATGGTGTTGGCGGTGGTGTTTTTATTGGGTTTGGTGCTGATGGTACTGTTGCTGTTGTTTTTGTAGGTTTTTGATGTTTTTATTTTTGTTTCTCAAAAATGGTTTTCTATTAAATTTTGAGCACAACACACTACCGAATCTTTATCCTTATCAACAATACACCACTAGCACCACCAAGAGCACCACCATAAACACCACACGCACACACCACCCCAAACACCACATGCACACACCACCACAAACGCCACACGCACACACCACCCCAAACACCACATGCACACACCACCACAAACGCCACTTACACACACACAAACAACACCACACCACCCTCATCAAACCACCAACAACACACTACACCAAAACCATACCAAAAACCTACCCCAGAATCACCATCAAAACTCAATGACAAACTCTTAGTGACCCCCACGACAGGCAAGTATCGAGTGCGGAGGAAGTACCCTCTGCCGAGGACCATCTGGGATGGTGAAGAGACGTCGTACTGTTTCAAGGAGAAAAGCAGGACTGTGCTGAGAGATTGGTACAGCAGGTGGGTGGGCTTTTGTGGAGGGAATGGTTGATTAGATGGAGTGGTTGAGTTGTGTTTGCGGAGGGAGGTGGAAGTGGTTGGGTGGTTGGAGTGGTTGAGTGGTGTTAGTTGGTAGAGGTGGAGTGCTGGGTTTTTGGAAAAGACATAACCGTGCAATGAGGTGGCTGGTGATGAGAAGATAGTTGTTGAAGAATTGAGGTTTCCCAGCACCATACCACTATCTTGCCAACATTTCCCACCCATACCAAAATCACCCAAACCGTTACAACACCATCGCCAAAACCACCACTTCACGCCATCGCCATCACAACATCATCACCATCACAACATCATCACCATCACAACACCATCACCATCACAACATCATCACCATCACAACATCATCACCATCACAACACCATCACCATCCCAACACCATCACCATCACAACACCATCACCATCACAACATCATCACCATCACAACATCATCACCATCACAACACCATCACCACAACACCATCACCATCACAACAATCACCATCATCCCCATCATCACCATCACAACACCCCTCTAGGAACCCATACCCCTCTCCACGGGAGAAGAGGGAGCTGGCAGAAGCTACTTCCCTGACCACCACCCAGGTCAGCAACTGGTTCAAGAACAGAAGACAACGAGACAGGGCTGCTGAAAATAAAGAAAGGTGGGATGGGGTGGTGTTGTTGTGGTTTGGTGATGGTGTCGTTGTGTTGTGGTTTGGTGATGGTGTGGTGTTGTTGTGGTTTGGTGATGGGGTGGTGTTGTTGTGGTTTGGTGATGGTGTTGTGGTGTTGTAGTTTGGTGATGGTGTTGTGGTGTTTTAGTGTGCAGTGACGTAGTGTTGGGATGTTGTAGAATTTATGGGAAATTTGTGGAGTTGGTAGTGATGGAGTGGTGAAGTGGTATATAGGGCCGATGAAGATGATAGAACCTGCGTGTGGGAGGAGTGGTGAGATGAGTGTGGGAGAGGTGGTGAGATGAGTGTGGGAGGGATGGTGAGGTGATTGTGAGAGGGGTGGTGAGGAGTATGGGAGGGGTGGTGAGATGAGTGTGGGAGGGGTGGTGAGATGAGTGTGAGGGATGGTGAGATGAGTGTGGGAGGGGTGGTGAGATGAGTGTAGGAGGGGTGGTGAGATGAGGTTGGTAGTGTTAATAATGGCAGTAGTAATTTCAATGAGAAATGTATTGTAGGCAATAAACGGTTTTACTAAAGAGCTGAATAAACAGACGAAAAAAATAATTAAAAAAACAGAAAATAAGTCCATCACTAGAAACAAATGTTTTGAAAAAGGACTGGTGGAAAGAAATGGGCTTATGAAACATTTTAAAGCATGCTGCAGAAAAGAGTTTTAAAGTTTCTAAGATTTTAAAATTTAAGAAGGTTAGAATGTTTCAACTGGCACAACGGATTCTGAAGAGGTTATTAATGCTTCAAAGAATGCCAGTAACGAGCGCTTAATTGTGCACTCCATATACCAAGGTTTTTTCCCACTAACTGGATCCTCCTTTCCTTCCATTAACTTTGAACCTTCCTGATTGCGCTTTATGGAGTAGGAAGGCTTAGTGGAGTTATTAACCTTCTAGAAGTTTTTGTAGGTTTTAGTCGAAAAATAATTTTTCGCAACCACTTTCATAGCAGTTTGAATGTTGTATTAACATTTTTATGTGTTGTTCTGTGCTTTATTACAATACAATACAATACAAATACGAATATTGTTATAGTGGCATTAGCTGCTTAGAGTTTTGAGGCCAATGTATTATATTGTGTTTTGTTGTGTTGTATTATGTTAGGATACATCACCTCATATTTATTTGTGTTAATTTTGTTGCAGTGGTTTTCAATGTATTGTATTTTTCCTTCTTCATTTCACAGTATAACATTGTATTGCCCTGCACTCCATTGCATTGGTCTGCATGGAACTGCACGGAATTGCACGGAACTGCATTGAATTGCATTGAACTGCATTGAATTGCATTGAATTGCATTGAATTGCATTGAATTGCATTGCATTGTATTTTGTTGAATCGTTTCCCATTGCATTTGACTACATTTCATTACAATGAATTCCACTGAATTTCCTTAAATTGCATCGCATTCTTCTGCATGAACATTCACACCCCCCCCCCCCTCCAGAGACACCACCACTCCGGGAAACCTTTCCAACACCTCCACCAACGGCGACAATGACACCAACAACAAGAACGCATACAGTGACAACACAAACAAGAAACCCCAAAGTAGTGATGAAGACGACGAAGAAGATGACGACGCTGATGGTTATGATGATGATGACGAAAACGACGATGGCTGCAAGCGACTTTCAAGTGGCGGCAGCGGCAAGCTGCTCAAGCAGAACGAGTCTCAAGGGCACACCCCTCCTCTACCACCCTACCACCACTTCCCCCACCCTCTCCCTCCACAACAACAGCAATTCGGCAACAGTTTTTGCAACGTCTACAATGAAGTTTCCTCCTTCCGCTACCCTTTCCACCACCAACAACCATTCATCTCCGCCAGTCCTCAACAACCTCCACACTCCGCCTCTTCACCCAGCTTCTACCACAACACTCAACAGCTGCTTTTCTATCAAAAACAACAACAGCAACAATACCTGAAATGTTTCCAACAACAACAACAACAACAACAACAACAACAACAACAACAACATCCACAAGCACCTTCCTTAAGCAAGGCTCATTCGCCCATGTTTGACATCAACTCTTTCCTTTCCCCGGAACTTTCGATGGCTTCAAACCACCAAAAACAACCACAAGCTAGCCACCCACCCCCCTCCACACCTCCCTCCATCCTCAACAGAAACTGATAATTCTCACAACATCATTCTGCTACTTTTGCTCTTTTTTTTAAAATCTTCTTTTAAATTATTGTTTTTTTTTAAATCTTCTTTTAAATTATTGTTTTTTTTAAATCTTCTTTTAAATTATTGTTTTTTAAAAATAAATCCGATATTAATACCAGATTTGTTTTTCTTTTATTCGTTAAATGTTTAAAATAATTTTACATTTTATTCAAAATATTTTTATGACGTAATTTTATCTGAAAATATTTCAAAAGTTATTCCGTAATCGTTCTATTAGTTTTTTTTTTGAATCAATAAAACAATTGAAGTGTAACAACAAAAGGCTTGAATGCCAACATGCAGGGCAAACAATTGAAGAAGTCGTAAAAAAATTATTTAAAAAATAATAGAAAAATGGAAAAAAAAACAAAAACAAAATGATTTTTTTTAAATAAAAACATTATAGGCAAAAAAATATTTCGAATCAAAATCGAGAAAACTGGTTTATTTCAAAATGAAAAACAAGAAAAATAAAAATTTAATTTAAAAACTTCGTTCAAGTCAAAGAAAAATAACAAAGAACAAAGATTACGAAAAGTGAAAAACCTCAGGTAATAAAAGTTATTTTTTAAAGTTTGGAGGGAATCAATTCGAAACAACGGTGATTAGACGTGCTGACAAATCGGTGTGTGAGCTTCAAAGGACTCGGTCTGTATCTTTAATTGTTTGCGCATTCCTAATTGTTTGTATGTGTGCTTTTGTGTTTTTGTATGTTTTTGTGTATGTTTCTTTGTACTTTTTTGTATGTGTTTTTGTGTGTCTTTGTGTTTTTTTGTGTTTTTGTATGTTTTTGTTCATGTTTTTGTATGTTTTTGTTCATGTTTTTGTTTGTTTTTGTGTATATGTTTTTGTCTGAGTTTGTTCATGTTTGTTTATTTTTTTGGCTTATTATTATGTATGGTTGGATACAAAGGAGTTTTGAAGGCTGTTTGTTTCAGTCCTTGTTGTTGAGAACTTCATGTAAAGATATTTGATCATTTCACAGTTTAACGCTTGCCTTCAAATTCTCTTTCCAGTCCAACGATATTGATCACTATGGGATCAGCGCTATAAAACTGTTTTTCTTTTATTGCTTCACTTTCCAATATCAAGAAGTTCACTTTTACACACATACACCTTCCTTCATGCACATTAAAAGACACAAAGACAATGCATGTGTGAGAACATGAAGCTGCTGTGTTTGTTGTGTGGGTAACCTTGGTAATAGGCATCTGTCGAGTCTTCTGATGTTGAAGATTTGCCTTCTTGGGGTTGTGTGTGTGCGTGCGTGTGTGTGTGTGCGTGTGTGTGTGTGTGTGTGTGTGTGTGTGTGTGTGTGTGTGTGTGTGTGTGTGTGTGTGTGTGTGTGTGTGTGTGTGTGTGTGTGTGTGTGTGTGTGTGTGTGTGTGTGTGTGTGTGTGTGTGTGTGTGTGTGTGTGTGTGTGTGTGTGTGTGTGTGTGTGTGTGTGTGTGTGTGTGTGTGTGTGTGTGTGTGTGTGTGTGTGTGTGTGTGTGTGTGTGTGTGTGTGTGTGTGTGTGTGCGTGTGTGCGTAGTTATATGGATATGGTGGTGAAGTTTATATGTCGGTGTTGCTCAAATAAAACTACAATCCAGTTTCATAGCGCATTCCAAAAAAACCAAATCAGAAAGAAAGTGAAAAATGGAAAAAAAAAACTAGA
>OX387250.1:2212647-2215147 GCA_947562095.1 Branchellion lobata
TTAAAGTGGTTTGGATGGTTATGCCTATGGGTGGGTAGAAGGGGGGCAAAAGAATGGTTCAGAGTGGTTGAGAGGGTGGTTGAACGGGTGGTTGAGAAGGTGGTTGAGAGGGTGGTTGAGAGGGTGGTTGAAATGGTGGTTGAGAGGGTGGTTGAGAGGGTGGTTGAGAGGGTGGTTGAGAGGGTGGTTGAGAGGGTGGTTGAGAGGGTGGTTGAGAGGGTGGTTGAGAGGGTGGTTGAGAGGGTGGTTGAGAGGGTGGTTGAGAGGGTGGTTGAGAGGGTGGTTGAGAGGGTGGTTGAGAGGGTGGTTGAGAGGGTGGTTGAAATGGTGGTTGAGAGGGTGGTTGAGAGGGTGGTTGAGAGGGTGGTTGAGAGGGTGGTTGAAAAGGTGGTTGAGAGAGTGGTTGAGAGGGTGGTTGAAAGGGTGGTTGAGAGGGTGGTTGAGAGGGTGGTTGAGAGGGTGGTTGAGAGGGTGGTTGAGAGGGTGGTTGAAAGGGTGGTTGAGAGGGTGGTTGAGAGGGTGGTTGAAATGGTGGTTGTAATGGTGGTTGAGAGGGTGGTTGAGAGGGTGGTTGAGAGGGTGGTTGAGAGGGTGGTTGAGAGGGTGGTTGAGAGGGTGGTTGAGAAGATGGTTGAGAGGGTGGTTGAAAGAGTGGTTGAAAGAGTGGTTGAACTGGGTTGTTTGAAAAAGTTCTTCAAACAAATAAAGTAAAAAGGGACTTCAGAATGAATGAATAGAAAATTGTTTTGGAGAGTTTGGAGGGAAGGTGAGAAAGAAAGATCCTTGAAAGATCGCTTGCAAGATGTGGTTGGAAGAAAGTTGTTTATGAAGAATTGGAAGAATGTTCATGAGGGCTGTAAGGTCCTCTTGAAGGACGGAAAGGCACTTATGTGGCTTGAAGGGTGTTCAAGGATTGTGACTGTTGTTGTGATTTAATTAGTTCAAAGGCATTGAATGAAGCAAAAAGAGATGATTGTTCTAGAAACAAAGAGAACCAGCTCGGAACAATAAGATGGCAAATGATTTCAAACTCGAGGCATTGTTGACGATATTTGCAGCGAGTTTAGTGGAGTCCTGAACGGCATATGTGGCAGACACACGCACAAGAAAAAGGGCAAGATAGAAAACAAAAGAAAAAAAAACAAAAGAAAGAACAAAAAAGAAAGACAAAGAAAAAAAAAAGACAAAAAAGAAGAAAGAAGAAGAAGACAAGAGTAAAGGCAAAACGGCTCAAAGTTTCATGTGCTGCAGTGCTTAGAGATTGTCAATAGAGGCACACACAATGCCTGGGGAGAAGCAGGAGTGGCGACAAAGATGTCTCGTGCCTGCATCAAGGCATCAACAGTGTCTTTGTCGTTGGCAACGTCGGAGCTTGTGGCAAAGCGGGGAAGAGATGGGAGAGGATTGATAAGTAGGAGAAGGAAGAAGTGAGGATGGGAAGATGAATAGGAAATAAGGGAGGTTAAGTGAGAAGGAAGGATATGGAGGGTGATAGAAGAAAAAAAAACAAAAAAAAGATAAATAAGGAGAATTTACCTTTGTTGGGGGTGTGAGATAAAAGGCTGGAGGAAGAGTCGATGATGGTGAAACAAAAGACACCCCAAGACATTAAAATCCATCAACACGCACTCACTCACCTACAAAAACACAAATTCCATTAATTGCGTAATGACGCTCGATAAAACAGCAACCATTTAAGTTGGGCGCTATGTGAATTTTTGCAGCATATGAATTCGGCGCTAAATGAAGTGAAAGGTATTCCGGTGTCAGTTCTGCACAATATAGCCATCCAGGTTGATGTCGGAAGCTCTTTGTGTCTGTCACGACACTCGCACTAGCATTCCAGACTTTTCTCTTTTTCCAAATTTTTATTTATTTTTAAAATTTTAATTTTATAAAAAATTAATGAGTAAAAAGCAAAAATAGATTGAGATTTAAAAAAAAAATTAATTTGTTTTTTATACTGTTTTTTTTGTTTATTCTTCCGATTTTTTGTTTTGAAAGCCGTAGTTTATCAATCCACAAAAACAAAAAAAGTTTAAAAGTGGATTAAAGTTAAAAGCTGACACACCATCGACATGACATCAAGCAGTTTTGAAGTTGCATGGCTGTTTGTGTTTCAGTTCTTGTTGATTTTTCAGGTGCTTTTGTTTTTGTTGTTGTTACTGCTGTTTTGTTGTTATTGTTGTTGTTGTTGTTGTTGTTGTTTTTGTTGTTGAAGTTGCTTCAAATGTTTTTGTTGTAACTGTTGTTGTTATTGTTGCTTCAATTGATATGTTGCTTCAATTGATATTGTTGCTTTAATTGATATGTTGCTTCAATTGATATGTTGCTTCAATTGATATGTTGCTTTAATTGATATTGTTGCTTCAATTGATATGTTGCTTTAATTGATATTGTTGCTTTTGATATTGTTATCCTTGTTTTGTTGCTTCAAGCTTCACCCTTCTCCAAGCCCTCGCGCGTTTTTATGATCTGAAACAAGCTACATTACGACTCT
>OX387250.1:2217647-2242647 GCA_947562095.1 Branchellion lobata
TCTGAGAAAGAGGAGGAGATGGGAGTGGTTTATTAATAACATCTTGCCACGTGGTGGTTTGAGGCGGGTGAGTTTTGGAAGGATGGATGGAGTGGTAGTGGATGGGTGGGTTGGTGGGTGGTTTTGGATGGGTGGTTGTGGATGGGTGGATGGTTGTGGGTGGGTAGATGGGTGGTTGTGGGTAAGTGGGTGGGTGGGTGGATGGATGGATGGATGGATGGATGGATGGATGGATGGATGGATGGATGGATGGATGGATGGATGGATGGATGGATGGATTGGTGGAATGAGTATATAGAAAAGTTGTAAAGAAATGGATAGAAGTGTGTTTGAGAAGGTGAGTGAAGGTGAGTAGTGGAGGAAACAGAAGAAAGTGGGGAAGGTGGAAAAGAAAAAAATATTCAATTGTTACTGAATGTCGTTTTTTTTGATGTAGGTCCAGTGTTGAAAAGTGAGATGAATGAATGTGTTCGGAGTGAATTTCCGTATAAGATATTACGGATATGAGCTTAAAACTCAATGACAGAGAAGCGTGCAACACACATCTTAAAAGGCACAAACATAGATAGAACCCCAAAAATAAAGCTATAGACAAACCAAACACAACCTTACATAACCACACAAAACCAAACATAAAAGCAGACATACAAGCACACACAAGCACACAAACAATTAAAGCAAAGGAGCATTTGATTAGCACTGCCAATGATAATCCTCCCTTCCTATTTTTATTACCGCCCATTATCATTGCATCATTGCCACCCACAAACTCGTCTGCACATTTTTCCACACGAGCTTACAGTCGTCTACAAGAATGATAAGCCGAATAAAAGAATACAAGCAATGCTGTTTAATGGTAACGCAATGTAACCGATTAAGCGAAGTGGCTGACTAACCAACCAATCTCACATATGATCATGCTGCAGACGGTTGAGGGCGTTTGGTGGTTGTGTGCCTTGATGTGGTAGAACACGTAAGCTTTACAAATATATTTTGACCTACGAGTCGGGTCATAACTCACGATATGGAACCTTAGTTTAAGTTTTATAAAATGTTTTTAAAGTTTATTTTATCCGTTAATAATATTAATAAGATACAAATAAGAGTGTTTCCTAATGGAATTAACTCACAAAAAGATTGATTTTTTATGAAAAGATTTCGAATAATTGAAAAAAAATATTTCATGTAATTATTATTTTAAAAGAAATACACAATATATACTTTCCAAATATCAGATAAAATGTTTAGTATTCCATTATGCGGCTTCATTCGACAGTACTTGTGACCGAGTAAGCGGCCTTGAGAGCATGCTGGAGAGAGCATGTGTGTTGAAGGAAGAAATATTATTAGGAACTGGCCGATTGACACGAGCTTAAGTTACAAATCCATTTATTTCGGGTTGTTGCTGTGTCTTGTTGAGTGTATAATTACACTGGTCGTCGCGCACAGACATACTTTTACACATACACACACAAAAAAAGTTGCATACAAATAAAGACACACACACACACACAAAAAGTTGCATACAAACAAAGAGACACACACACACACACACACACACACACACACACACACACACACACACACACACACACACACACACACACACACACACACACACACACACACACACACACACACACACACACACACACACACACACACACACACACACACACACACACACACACACACACACACACACACACACACACACACACACACACACACACACACACACACACACACACACACACACACACACACACACACACACACACACACACACACACACACACACACACACACACACACACACACACACACACACACACACACACACACACACAAAAAGACACACACACACACACACACACACACACACACACACACACACACACACACACACACACACAAACTCTTCTCACATATCCTATTTGATCATTTCGAAAAAAACATGGGAGTAGAATTTTAAAATATATCTCGAAAAACTGTGACATGGTTCAAGAATGTTCTGTTGAGGCTTGAAGATCGTGCCTAACTCACTGGTGCCTTCGCTAGGGCTCCTCTGCCTCTCTCAACGTCCAAACACTTCCAAACCTTCCAGAATGTTTAAGAATGTTTTAGAAAGTTCTCGACAGCTTCAGTATATTCTGGAATTTTTCAGAAATTTTTGAACATACTACAAAATCCTCGATTGTTCTCGAAAGTTCGCGACTTTTGCAAAGTGTCTCGCCTGCTTCGGAATATTTCCGAACGCTTCAGAATGTTCTTTTAAACATCCAAATCTGAATGCGCACCTTTCCGGTGTCGATAAAAGGCATACTTGTTTGATTGCATATAGGGTTACAACGTGGAGCGATGATGGGGCATTCTTCTAGCGATTATCTCTGTCGGGCATCTATGGAATCTCCTAGTTATTTCCATCAAAATTAAGTCTTTTAGTTTGAAAGTATTTTTGTCTAAGTTAAAAATATTCTATTTAGGCTCTTTCAACAATGTTCGTTCTGATTATTTTTCTTATAATGATGAAGTGACTGACGTGGCCTTCTGTGTGCGCCAGTGATTCTGGCATGGAATTTATTCTTGATGTTCAGAAAATTTTAAAAAAATATTTTTTATCGTGTTATACAATTTATTGGATTATAGTAACTGCACTAATCCTAAATACCTTGATACATTATAATGTAATTGAATAAACTAAGTGAATAGTTTTGTAATGAATTTTTCAAAAATTAAGCTGATTTTTCATAGCATTGAAAGATTGTAAGATTTTTTAAAATTTTATCGATTAAAATAAATCTTATAGCGCCTTATGCATTATGTTCAAGTGCGCTTCTGCCCTTTGAAACAAACAACTTCCCCCACACCCTTTGACTCATTCACCTGAAGCAGTTTCTCTATAGCTTCTCCCTCTCCAACAACAATACCCTCCAAACATCTCAAATTCCCCATGATGTGCTCTGCTGCCATGTAGGCGTTCACTTCTTCATCTTCAACAGTGGGCTACTGTTCCTTCGTTACATGATGTCTAATCCTGTCTGATCTCATCAAAGCAAATATAACACTAGCTGTATACTTCTGCTTCTACAACATGCGTATTCTACGCCAACGTCACGAACACACCCATGTCTTTTGGTCATCAGCAAATCCCTGCCACTTTTGCTTCACATGGAGTTTGCCATCTACCGTAAAATTTCTAGCATTTGACTGGATTTTATTCAATATAAACTGATTTGAACTGAACGAAGTAATAAGCTATAAAAATGATTAAAAAACGACGATGATCTTTCTAACTAGCAAGACAGCAGCAGTAATTGAAGCTAGGAGCTTTCGACTGCACTCAACACTTACATTAGTGAGCTGGCTTGATGTCACCAACAAACTGAAGAGCATTTTTTTCAACTTTCGATTTAATTCAGTTTTGGTGTATCATTTTGTTTCAGTTTGTCTTCAATAAAATATCTTCACTTGATTGCGATTGGAGAAGTATTTTATTTGAGGTTTGTATTATGTGTTTTGTTATTAAAGATAATAAATATCAATAATTTTATTTTTAATAAAAATCAAAATAAACATAATTATTTATAATAATAAAATTAATTATATTTTCATATTTTTGTTGTCTTGTTATTAGAAACCCCTAGTATTTCTAATTGAAAACTCTAGCGAGTGCTTTATAATTTGTGTTTTCGATTTAGTAAAACCGGACCACTTATTTAAGCAATTGGACATTTGTATAGCGACTAGTAACGCAAGATCTCACAAGAACTTTGCGAAGCAATTCTATAGAAAAAGTCGAGTACTACAATACAAAACAATACAAATACGAATGTTATTATGGTGGCATTAACCCCGTAGAGTTTCGAGGCCACATTCCAATATTAATTATCAATCGAACTAATAAGAACTACCACTTAAATAATTAATATCAAACATAGACTAACTTTCCTGAACACCGATCAAGGAAAGTTTTCTGTCACTAATGAATGTCAGTACAATTCAAACGAAAAGTGACATCAGCTCTGACCACTCAGCTGACGTCAACACCTTCTCGCCTCACCACTGCCTGCCCATTCACTGCCTCACTCATAAAAATATTCTATGAATAAGTAAAATATAGTTAAGTAATAAGAAAAATTTGAATATAATGATGAAAATATTGCATGAATGATAAAAATATAGAAACATTATGAGAATAATAATTAATGATCTAAAAAATCAGTTATTCAATTTTTTTAAATTTCAACTTTTTACTTATTTTTTAAAATTAATTTATAATATTTTTTTCTAAGGCCACTGCATACGTGACAGTTAAGTCGACTCAATGCTAGATGCGAATTGTTTACACAATGGTTAGGGATTTGATTTAAAGCGCTAGCTAATTAGCCCTAAAAAAGCTACTCAATCGAACGAAAGAACTTTCTGAACATTTTTGACATTGTACCTTGGCAACAAACGCCGACTGCTTGTCTCGTTTGACATGCACACTTCAAGATTAGATTTGTTCGTTGAATTAAGTAAAAATGAATGAACGAAGGATTTTTTTTGATAATGTTAATAAAATATTTTAAAAAGTTTCAATAGAATTTTTAAAGTTTGAGAGCTACTTGAAGATGTCTTTAAGTAGAGAACCGTGATACGAACTTCAGCTGAAAGCAGAGGTATTTGGTCCGTCAACAAACACCAGACCAGATAACGCTCACTCCCACAGAGGCGTTTTGGTCGGATTAAAGTAAATACAAATTTTTTGATCAAAAGCCTCAAAAACCACCGCTCCCTGCTGTTTGACTGCTTTTGAAGCTAGTAACAGGCCGGAGAAGTTTATTGTTTTTGATGTAAGTCGGACAATAGACATTTTCGACTGATCCACACTCGCAGCTATTTATCTGAAATACCAACTCGATCACTTCCTTGAAATAATAAAATACTCCGTCACTGATCCTAGTTATTTCAGAAAGCTACAAGCCTGATTTTTCTATTGTTTTGACACTCTTAGGGGTCTAGAGCTAGAACAATGTTATAATGTTCACTTAACATTTGTGAAGGCTTCAAGAATGCAATGTTGTTGCACACGAGTGATTATAGCTTTTAATTTGAATGAATAGACGTCGAAAGTGTAGCGGAAAGATCGGCATTAAAGTTTGTATTAGAAGCGAAAGTAGTTTATACAAAGTCTAGGAAATGCGTACTTGGTGGTGAGTGGTGGCTGTTGAATTTATTGCTTCGAATAGAAATTAGTCGTCAAAAGTCAGTTACCATCGTCATGGTCGACATTGCGTCAGTGTCGACGAGTGGTTGAAAATATATAGGTCCACAGGCGCAAGAAGCCCTCACGATTCCTAGCAGTTGAAAGCCTCGAAAAACACACGTCACTGCAGTCGAAGTAAAAGTAAAACCACTGGCCTTTAGAAAAGTTACACCCATTAAGCCACCCATCACGAACAACTCGAAGTTGTCATGACGACGTTACACCAAACAACACATGAGTCATAGCGTTGAGTCAGCACATACACGCAGGCGATCGACAAACGCAATAGATAAACTGAAATATCATGCGCAATAAATGAAAATACCAGGCGCCTCTAATGCATACACCAAGCACCATCCTCTTCGCCTACATCAGCTGGTACGTGAAGTACGAAGGATGGTTTGGAAGAAGGTGGAGTGAAGAGGCTTTCTAGGAAGTTGAGGCGGTGGTAGTTCGGTGTGGTGTGAGGACTGAAGCTACAAGAAACGTTGCAAGTAAGATGCTCATTGAATTTCAAGATCAGTCGTTGCGATGGCGTCGTCTATCGCTTTCGTGAATATGAAATCGATTGGAGGAAGGTTTGTGATGTCAAAGTGCGCTTCGGACGCCTTAAAAACAACGGTACAAGTTCATGAAAAAATAAAATGAATGATTGAATGAATTTTAATGACTCTGCCGGGCACAAAAGCTCCGTGCAGCTACAACTGCATGCCTGGGCGGTGGAAGGTAGGAGGATTGAAGAGTTGGAAAAGGTTGGGAAGGTGGAGAAGTGTGACTGAAAGGCTGGAAAGGGTGCCATGAGTTGTTTAGTGTACTGAAGTGGAAGAGGTTTGCGTCGGTTCAAAGCAGTATGGATATTGGGTTTGTGATGGTTTGGAGTAGACTAAGTGGTTGGTTTGTAATGGTTTGGAGTAAAATGAATGGCTTATGGGATGAAATATTATGGAAAAAGATCAAATGAAAAAGAAAAGGTTGCAATAAGAAAATTCTCAAGACTGGAGTGGCTTAAATGTAAAAAAATATGAATTTTAAAACCATTGAAGGAATCAAAATGGTAGGCTGTGAACTGGGCAGTTGTGGTGGAAGAATATACAACTTATTTTAAGCATTTTGACGTGATGTTCATGTTGTTGCTTGCATGCTTGGTGGCCTTTATGATCCGCTTGAGTTGAGGGTACTTTGGAAGTTTATAAAAGTTACAAAGTTATTGGAAATTATAGAAGGTAAATTACGTTTTTGTTAAAACTTTGATTACAAAACATACATGAATATAATTTTTGGAACAAATAAACAAATAAATAAATAAATGATACAAAACCATAATTATCGATTGGATACTTGTGTAAAACTATAAAGAAACTGCTGTTGAATATAGGTTTTCAATAATTCTTATCATGAATCTCATCCATATAGGCCTAATGTGTTTAAAAATCAATAAAACCCAATATTCACAAGAGAAATCAAATAAAACAAAATATGAAAAAATATAAAAATTAAATAATGAATGAAACACAAAAATCATGAAGCTTCAGCCAGCTTGCTCGTATGGGGGCCAATTTTCTTGTGGGGCACAGTTTCAGGGGTTGGAATGGTCTCCCCGGTTTGTCCAATCAGCAGAGGAGGTTTCTGCCCTCCGAGAAGCAGCCTTGCTCCCCCTGCAGTCTTTGCTTTCGCCATGTTGTAGTCACCCGAGTCAAAATATTTGTTCTGTCAAGGAATCAGAAAGATTTGAAATACTCTTGATGGTATTATTATATAACAAAAATTGCTTTCACTTCATATGAGTTGAAAAATTAACTCATTTCTGAGTGAATTTATATTTTCTAATTCAATCCAATCCAGTATTTCGATAAAAAGATATTTTGATAATGTGCAAGACTTTTATGGATTAATAGTGATATATCATAGTAACCTAAATTTCACTAATTCCTACATTTGTAGTTAGTCATAAGACAAACAACTTTGAAGCAAACAAAAAAAAAAGTCCAAAAAAAGTTGGAATAACTACATATCACAAACCCCTTTTGAGAGTCGTTTTTGCAAAAATTCTGATGCCCCGCCTTTCAAAGATGGAAACTTCGATTTTAATTTAACCTCCTCTTCTTTTTCAAGTTCTTTTTTTTTCTTGAAAAGGCATTAAAAAGTCTATTAATTTACGGTGACACAGTGTTCAAGGATATAATTATTTTGACACTTGAGCATCGATAGTCGATAAAATAAAACATACTTGTTCCGTGAGTTCATCACTGGCTTGTTTGTCAACGCTTTCTGCCATTTGGGAACAGTTTTCAAGATTCGCCATTTTGTGACTCCTAAAAGTACATAAAAGTACTTATATGCTTCAACTTTTAAATTATAATAACAATGTCTCGGAACACAGATAAATAACAATATGTCAGCCTAAAGACACTGAATTTTTCGAATTATTTACCACAGTGTACGGAAAATTCTATTGGCAGGAAAGATCATTCATGTATTGCTAGTATATATTTTTCGAGTCACGTTTATTTTTCTCACAATTGAGATTATTTATAACTTCAGCCTAGATGAATTATCAGATTATAAGTTCATTCATAAAAAAAAGATTCGTCTTTTTATTTCAAAACCAAGGCAATTTATAACTATCAATAAATCTTACCTAAATATCTGAACCGATCTGTTCATTGGAATATATACATCAATATAAATATAAATGAAAAAAAGTTTAAAAAAGTGAAAAAAGTTTCTGGCATCGTTTTTAGAAAAAATTCAACAAAATGAACAACTGAGAAAGCTGAAAGTGGTTGTTTAGAAAAGGTTTATTTTTAAGATGAGAGGGCATCTAGCTGTGAGATGTAATGAAGTTTTGTGAAATTTTCAGATCTTTCGAACTAGTTAAGTACAAAAATAGCAATGACATTTTTTTGAAGACTCAAAGGCGTTGTGTCGAAGGGGTAATGTCTTCCAAGGGGTATGTAGTGTGGTTAGAAAGGTCAGATGTGATAACGATGCTGGGACTTGCGGATCTGCGTCTCAATTCATTTTTGACCTGCGAGTTGACAACGAGGTTGAAGTGATTTAATTTCTTTTTGGGCTTTACGACGTGCAGTTGATTGGCGTAAGAGGTGTCAGTAACATTGAAGCTGTTTCTCTTCATTTTGGCCACCTTGGCACACCGCTGTTTGAACCCGCTTCCACACTCACTGCTTCTCCTCCAATCGGCTTTTTGTGGCGGTTTGTCAAGTGTGGAGGAAGAAATAGAAGCAGTGATTTGATTGGAGGGTATCAGCCAACGAGACTTCGCTGGTTTAGGGGAGGATGCCTCGACGGAAGGGAGTGTGCATGACGAACCACTGCTCAACTTTCTGCCACTCATTCGTCTGGCAAAAGCTGTGTTGGTGATGGTGTCAATAATGGTTTTTACTACTTTTGAAAATCTTAAAAATTATGTATAAATATTAAATAATCCACAGATTTTTTAGTACATTTCAATCTACTAAGAACAATTTTATAGCGCGTATTGATGAAAATAAATAAAACAATGTTTATATTCATCGAAACCATTAAAAAAAAATTCTTGGGAAATTTCTTACCAATGATGGGAGTGACCAGGGCGTCGGTGGCGAGGGAGGCAGTGGTGACCGGGGTTTGTGCGTGAGTTGAGATGGGTGTCGTGTTGATAGGAATGGACTTCCCTGGGTGTGATGGGAGGAAGGTCTCTGAAATTAAATGTCTCGTAATTAAGCGCCACTAAAAATGAATTTATTTAGTTTTTAAATGGTTTATTTAGTTCAATGGAAACAACCTTCTGACTTTTTTGAGCCATAACCGAATTATTCTAAGCCACAAATCTTACCATTCCAAAGAATTCAATTTTTCAATAACAACTCTTTTTTAAGTACTTGTGAGGTTGATAACCAGACAATGGTTTCGGTTCGAAGCGGGAACATTATTGCTGTTATAGTCCAATAAGCAACGCTAATAACGAGGTCTATTCCTATCACTTAATCTTCCTTTTTTGACTTATACCAAAACCTAATTTTTTTAAATTGTTTGTTTTAATTCCATTTAATTCACTCTCATCTAAACTTATTCAATCTAATCTAATCCAAGCTGATAGATGAAATTGTACAGCGCAACCTATATAGGCGCTCTAAGCCCAGGCGGTGACTGGTCGTGAAGTACGTTTTGTGGACCCTTCCCAGAATGTGTGTGACGCAATTCATGGGGACGTCTAGAAAAAGGAGTAGCTTGGCACACAGGTTGGGAACTCTTGCTTGAAATATTAAAAAAAAGTAAATAAAAAATAATAAAAACCAACATAACACTAAATAAGGAAAACAAACTCAACACATATATTCTATCAAGGCTACACAACATGAAACCACTGTACCACAAGCGACAAAGATTAACCTGACATAATTTGATACAAAAATGCATATAACGCCATCGAAGCTTTATTTTTTTGTAGCTATTTTTGTTGCTGTTGTTTTTATAGAAAAATAGTATAGATAGTACAAAGGTTGGTTTGTCCATTATGTTTCCTCGTGTTCCTGAAAGGTCCATGGGGGGAGGGCAGCCCCTTCAAAGACGTGGCGCAGTTGTGTCGGAGATGTGTGTGTGTGTGTGTGCGTGTGTGTGTGTGTGTGTGTGTGTGTGTGTGTGTGTGTGTGTGTGTGTGTGTGTGTGTGTGTGTGTGTGTGTGTGTATGTGTGTGTGTGTGTTGAAGGAGGTTATCGTTATTGTATAGTATATTCTTACTCCCAGAACTGACAAGATTTATTACTTGTCAGGTCTCTTCCGCGCTGGTAATACAATTATGTTCGAAAGAAATGATAAAAAGCTGAGTTGACTTTTTGAGAGAATCATGAGAGAAGGGTTGTGTGGAACTGGACTTATACGGTGGCTTCAATACTCCCCTGTTTGATACCATTCCAATGATATTCGTGTTTGTTCTGGGTTTTCTCATAGAACGAAAAAGGCTGTGAGCCATCTTAGTGTATGCAACTTAAATTTGTTTGATGTGCAGTGGGCTAATGTGGAAACTGGATGTTATTGATGGGAGGAAGGTTGATAGGAAGGTTTTTGTTTTTGGAGACATAAGGAATGTTGACCGTGTAGTTGATGGTGACGTGGGTTGGAGAGGGATGATGAAAAAGTAGAAAAAAAGAAAACAAAAAGAGAGACAGATGGGCTGCAATTTGTCCCCAACGTTCTTGGTTTTAAGCGCCACGACTGACACACTGCGACTACAAAGTCATTTTTATAATACTTGAAGGTGCACTCCTACGAAACGTGGGTAAGTACGGAATAGTAAGCATATGACTTTTGGCTTCAACGCCATACATAACACCTTAGCAACCTCCCACAAACGTGTACATGCAAAAGAAAATAAGAGAGATCTCTTGAAGGTCCTTTGAGAGAGAAAATGAAGCGAAAAAGATTGAAACAATTTGCAAAAAGACTGAAAAAAAAACAATTGAAAGAGACATTTTTGAAAAATAAATTTATAATGAGTATATATAAATTTATAATGAGTATATATAAATTTATAATGAGTATATATAAATTTATAATGAGTATATATAAATTTATAATGAGTATATATAAATTTATAATGAGTATATATAAATTTATAATGAGTATATATAAATTTATAATGAGTATATATAAATTTATAATGAGTATATATAAATTTATAATGAGTATATATAAATTTATAATGAGTATATATAAATTTATAATAAGTGTATATAAATTTATAATGAGTTTATATAAATTAATAATGAGTATATATAAATTTATAATGAGTATATATAAATTTATAATAAGTGTATATAAATTTATAATGAGTTTATATAAACTTATAATGAGTTTATATAAACTTATAATGTGTGTATATAAACTTATAATGAGTTTATATAAACTTATAATGAGTGTATATAATGAGGCATTAGAATGTTTTCACCAGATGGTAACTTGATTGGTTGTGTTAGACAGGTGGGTGAGTATTTTGTATAATAACCACCAGTGCGTGCTACGAAGGTTGCTTTCAGTTTAAAATATAACTGGCGTGAGGATGGAGACGAAAGTCACGTGTGAAGAACGAGTTAGCGAATGTTCAAATTGTCGTTTTATATTTCATTTCATTCAAACATATTTGTTGAAAAAAATTTTAACTAAATTATTATTAAACATTCCTTTACATATTAGGTTGGTAGAAATGACGGTATAAACCTTCGTGTGGTTTATTTTCATTTTTCTGCGCGAGTACACTCAAGTCCCCTTAAGCTTGCACTTGTAAGAACATTTTTGAAAGAACAGCGCACTAAAGACTATACTAAGAGCTACAGCCACGTTATAGGCAAAAATTATTTCACACTTCAAAGGGCGGTGCGGGCAATTTTTCGGAAGTCTAGAAAGTGATGCGTTAATGAGGTTGGTGATGGCGGGAGTATGGATAAGACGTGCTGTGACGGCGGGTCGATGGAAGAAAGTTCATTCAAAACACCACCAACTGGTCCTCAGACGACAAAAGTGGGGTTACCTTGGTGAAAGGCAGTGCTATAAGTGCAAATTCTCACGCGAAGTAAACCACTTAGGAACTTTTGAAAAAACTTTTCTTCCATCAACACACTTTTTTATGAGGCTTTTTTTAACATTAAACCTGCCGCTAGTCCTTTTGATTGGATAAAATTAGATTAGTGGTTATGCGTCTCCAAGGAAGAAACACTTTTTGGGCCCAATTCGATTAAAACTTCGAAGGTGACTGAAAAAAAGAACGTGAATGTTGAGTTTATATACAAAGAATCCGAATTGTCTCACTCGTATACAAAGAATCCGAATTGTCTCACTTGTATACAAAGAATCCGAATTGTCTCACTCGTATACAAAGAATCCGAATTGTCCACTCGTATACAAAGAATCCGAATTGTCTCACTCGTATACAAAGAATCCGAATTGTCTCACTCGTATACAAAGAATCCGAATTGTCTCACCCGTATACAAAGAATCCGAATTGTCTCACTCGTATACAAAGAATCCGAATTGTCTCACCCGTATACAAAGAATCCGAATTGTCTCACTCGTATACAAAGAATCCGAATTGTCTCACTCGTATACAAAGAATCCGAATTGTCTCACCCGTATACAAAGAATCCGAATTGTCTCACTCGTATACAAAGAATCCGAATTGTCTCACCCGTATACAAAGAATCCGAATTGTCTCACTCGTATACAAAGAATCCGAATTGTATAACTCGTATACAAAGAATCCGAATTGTCTCACCCGTATACAAAGAATCCGAATTGTCTCACTCGTATACAAAGAATCCGAATTGTCTCACTCGTATACAAAGAATCCGAATTGTATAACTCGTATACAAAAAATCCGAATTGTCTCACCCGTATACAAAGAATCCGAATTGTCTCACTCGTATACAAAGAATCCGAATTGTCTCACTCGTATACAAAGAATCCGAATTGTCTCACCCGTATACAAAAAATCCGAATTGTCTCACTCGTATACAAAGAATCCGAATTTTCGAAATACATCCCTGGCATGCAGAAGTCACACCATGAGCGCTCAACTGAGTGTCAGCGGAATGTCTTATAGATGGTGATTAATTGGAGCTGTAGTGACTTTTTTTAATTATTGTTTTTAAATTTATATATTTCTATCGAAAAGCTGGAAGTATAAAGTGAAATAATAATCATTTTTAATTTATCACCTTAATTATTAGAGAGCTCCTTATTGGATAATATATAGATCCAAGTGTTAGGATAATATATAGATCCAATAAATACATATGCCTAACAAAAAATATAATAAAAATACTATATACAAAATGAAGTGTGATTTCTGTGGGTGAGTTTGCATAGCGTCACAGCTTCGATTGGATTAGGTTATGGAGGCCCCTGTGATGTGGAGATGAAATTATTGCAGTCATCTTGACGTCTTGTCTTCCAGAAGTTTCGCCTAAATTACTACTTCTGTTGCCTCCCCTTCCCAGAATGACCATCTTGGAACATTCGAGAAAAATACTCGAAAATTTTCTTTCCAAACTAAAACTTCTATCTTTTCGACGGCTTTTCAAATTAGTTTCGAGATGCAAACGAAGGTTGTTCTGTGCACCGTGCGAACCGGGAACAAGCTATTTCCATGTTGCACAACAGCACCGCGCCGCTGAATGTCCACACGAAGAACCGGTCCGAAAGTATTCTTTCTCATTAAGAACCTCAAAGAAGGGCCTATGTGAATGGATCATAAATTTCGTTTTGTGGCCAACTGAAAACTTTAATGGCTATTTTCACTCTTAAAAGTTATGCTTGTTTTACGACTCATTTTCGTTATAAGGTTTTTCACGTCGAGTCATCGGTCGAGGCCATTATGGGGATCATGGCAGGCTCAGAAGGGTTAGGCTGTTGAGGGTCTGATGTGTGCACCAGAAAACACTTTTATCAACATATTAAAGGCTTATTAAACACACGTGTATAAGAAAATCGATTTTTAAATTAACAATATCTTCTCTGAAATCGAAATTATGGATTTTTCGAGATCTTTCGAACTCTATCGGAACTTTTTATTCATTTTCTTGGAGGCCACAACTTAACTGGTGCATTAACTTAACTGGTCTTTGAGTAGGCAAATAAATCACGCAGTGCTCCTTGTTTGCAAGACTTGCTTATTTACACAACCATAAAGAATAGTTGTTTATTGTGGCTCTTGAGGCCACTTATTTACACTAATCACTATCAATAGTTGGAGAAGACTTTCCTAGGAAACAATCGTTCGCGACTTTGTGCAGGCACTCATTCAAATGGTGTACAAAAGATTCTTTTAATGAATTTTCAGTTATTTTTCATACAACCAAATTCCATTTGGCTCTCTCGTTTTTTTCAAGCTAATGAAAAAATATTTATCATATTATGACCTGAATTACTTTGATTAATCAAATTACTAAAATAATTTTTTTTAATAATTCGGAAAAAACCCAAAAGGTCCGGAAAATCCGAAATACTTCATAAAATAAACAAGGGCTTACCTCTCTGGAAGAGATTAGTGGAGTAGGCTGAAATTTTTTGTTCACTTTTAACACCCACCAATGGACATAGAATTATACAATTGAGACGTTAACTAGAAAGCGAAGTTTAAAGGTTTTTGTAAAAATAATCGTCGATAGATTGCAAGTGTAAAAAATAAACAAAATTATTGAAATAAATATTAATTATTTTGAAAAAAAAATTTATAGAAAAAAAGATGAGTCAGAAAGGAAAAAGAAGAGGTGTAAATGACTCACTATTGCAGAAGGGAAGCAGCTCGTGCACCACACCCTTTTCCAGCGCTTCAGAAAATCAAAAAATTAATCTCAAGTTATTTTCCATGCCTCATTTCAAAGCTTTTCCACAATCGTACGCAATCATTCCTTCTGGTGCCGAACCAACAAAAAACCACCAATACTTTCCCACCACACGCCCATAAACGCAAATGTGTTCAAACACATATACAAGTACACGCGCACACACACACACACACAAACACACACACACACACACACACACACACACACACACACACACACACACACACACACACACACACACACACACACACACACACACACACACACACACACACACACACACACACACACACACACACACACACACACACACACACACACACACACACACACACACACACACACACACACACACACACACACACACACACACACACACACACACACACACACACACACACACACACACACACACACACACACACACACACACACACACACACACAAACAAATCCCAACACTCACACGTAGTGTGTCGGTTTCTGAAGGAGTGGAATCTGGCGACGGCGGTGGCAGCAGAGTGGTTGGAGGCCATTTGGCGCAGACCACCCTTGGGCCTCACAGCCTCCACAGGCAACACCTTCCTGCGCTTCTTGGGCAACTTAGCCCTGGCCTGGGTGTGGCTGTAGAAGAGGGCGAAGTTTGACACGATGACAGGCACAGGCAGAGCAATGGTGAGAACTCCAGTGAGGGCACAGATCGACCCCACAAACATGCCGAGGTACGTCTTAGGAGTCATGTCTCCGTATCCCACGGTGGTCATGGTCACAATGGCCCACCACAAACCCACTGGGATGGACGTGAAGTCGTTCTTCTTGTTCGGCTGCGTGCTCTCGGCGTAGAAGACCAACGAGGCGAAGACGACGATGAAGAGGACGAGGAAAAAGACGAGCAGAGAGAGTTCGTGAGCACTGGCTTTGAATGTGTGAATGAGGATCTTCAAGCCTGGAGAGTGCCTGCGTTTGTGGCAGTTTGTTTGGTTGTTTGTTTGTTTGGTTTGTCAGCTGTTCGGTTGGTTGTTTGGTTGGTTGGTTGTTTGGTTGGTTGGTTGTTTGGTTGGTTGTTTGTTTGGTTGTTTAGTCGGTTGGTTGGTTGGTTGGTTGGTTGGTTGGTTGTTTGGTTGTTTGTTTGGTTGGTTGGTTGTTCGGTTGGTTGTTTGTTCGGTTGGTTGTTTGTTTGGTTGTTTGTTTGTTTGGTTGTTTAGTTGGTTGTTTGTTTGGTTGTTTGTTTGGTTGTTTGTTTGGTTGTTTGTTTGGTTGGTTGTTTGTTTGTTTGTTTGGTTGTTTAGTCGGTTGGTTGGTTGGTTGTTTTTTTAGTTGATTGGTTGTTTGTTTGATTGGTTGTTTGTTAAACTGGTTGGTTGTTTGGTTGTTTGGTTGGTTGTTTGTTTGGTTGTTTGTTTAGTTGGTTGTTTAGTTGGTTGGTTGGTTGTTTGTTCGGTTGGTTGTTTGTTTGGTTGTTTGTTTAGTTGGTTGGTTGGTTGTTTGTTCGGTTGGTTGTTTGTTTGGTTGATTGTTTAGTTGGTTGGTTGGTTGTTGGTTAGGTTGGTTGTTTGTTTGGTTGTTTGTTTAGTTGGTTGTTTGTTTGTTTGGTTGTTTGTTTGTTTGGTTGGTTGTTTGTTTAGTTGGTTGGTTGTTTGGTTGGTTGTTGTTTAGTTGGTTGGTTGTTTGGTTGGTTGTTTGTTTAGTTGGTTGTTTGTTTAGTTAGTTGTTTTTTTTTTGGTTGGTTGGTTGGTTGGTTGTTTGGTTGGTTGGTTGTTTGTTTGGTTGGTTGTTTGTTTGGTTGGTTGTTTGTTTGGTTGGTTGTTTAGTTAGTTGGTTGTTTAGTTGGTTGGTTGTTTAGTTGTTTGGTTGGTTGGTTGTTTTATTAGTTGTTAGATTTTTTGGGAGGGTTTTGCGCTTTTTTGTTAGTTAATTTTTATGTTTATTTTTAGAGATGTTTGTTTTTGGGTGTTTGTTTTTGGATGTTTGTTTTGGGATGTTTGTTTTGGGAGGTTTGTTTTGGGATGTTTGTTTTGGGATGTTTGTTTTGGGATGTTTGTTTTGGGATGTTTGTTTTGTGATGTTTGTTTTGGGATGTTTGTTTTGGGATGTTTGTTTTTGTGATGTTTGTTTTGGATGTTTGTTTTGTATGTTTATTTTTCAAAATGGGTTTTTTAGTTCAATCCTAAAACCTTTTATTTTTTCGAGTTTCTTATTACACAGTCGGCTGAGTTGCGCATCAGGTCGAACTATGTGAAAAAAAAATTTTTTTCTACGTTGAAAGCTTACACCGGGCTGTTTTGCCTGCTTTAATGCTTAAGTTTCTCAAAGGGATTTTTTGGAGGTGCACTCAAGGCGAAAGGTGTAAGTCAAGAAGAGTCACTTTCTTAAACAAATCATTCAAACAAAAAAAAGCGTCAAAAGTGACTTCCCCCTCGGATGATCCTGAATTAATTATTCAAACGAAACCCCTATGCACAGCTGTTTTGCATGAACATTTTTTGCTTTCAAATTTTTAGCAATTATAGACTCGATATTTTTGTTTTCATTTTTATTTAATTATTTACACCGTTTTCTCATCAATTATTCCACGTTTCTATTCAGCAGCTTAAACTACCAACGCTCCTGATTGGATCATTCATGATGCACTCCTAATCCTCTCGCTGAATCTCAAACCTTCCCTATTTACTCCACCCACTCCTCCAACTCACTTCGCTCATTGCGCCCCAGCTTGTAATTCATTCACCACTCCACCAACCACTCCACCAACCACTCCATCAACCACTCCATCAACCACTCCACCAACCACTCCATCAACCACTCCACCAACCACTCCACCAACCACTCCATCCACCACTCCATCAACCACTCCATCAACCACTCCATTCAACCACTCCATCAACCACTCCACCAACCACTCCATCAACCACTCCATCAACCACTCCACCAACCACTCCACCAACCACTCCATTCAACCACTCCACCAACCACTCCACCAACCACTCCATTCAACCACTCCACCAACCACTCCACCAACCACTCCACCAACCACTCCACCAACCACTCCACCAACCACTCCACCAACCACTCCACCAACCACTCCATTCAACCACTCCACCAACCACTCCACCAACCACTCAATTCAACCACCCCATCCAGCCTTCCTCACAATTTATGACTTAGCGTTTCAATAAACAATTTCTTTTGCAACTTCATAAACCGCTTCAGCAAACCCAAAGACCTTCTTTTCAACCACAAACCGCCCTTTCTTCTCAGCCCTCCCCTCCATCAATTGCTCCACTCGTCACTCCAACCACTATATAATCAAAAGTGCTCAGCGCTCAACTTTTTTCAGATTAGATTAGAGACAAGAGGACAAACCAAATTGAAATAAGATAAAATTAAATTGAATTAAAATCAGATTAAATTAGATAAATTAGATAAAATAAGATAAAATTAGATTAGATCAGATTAAATAAAATTAAATTAGATAGAATCAGATTAGATCAAGTTCGAGGAGGCACCAACCTGGTGAGTTTGAAGAGTCTCAGAATCCTCACGATAGAGAAGACCTCGAGAGCCCAGTTCTTCTTGCGCAGCCTCATGACCACGATGTCTGCGTAGAAGGACAGCGTTGCAATCAGGTCAATCACGTTGACTGGAGTCTTCATAAACTTCAGTCGATTCCTAGCTACCAAAAATCTGGCGGGAGAATGAGGATGGAGAATATGTATTAATATTACTCTCCGTTGTATCATTTGTTATTTTATTTATTTTATTGCAATGTATTTTACTGTGCTATATTGTATTTTATTGTACTGTATTTTGATGTGTTATAGTTTATTGTATTTTATTGTATTTTATTGTATTTTATTGTATTTTATTGTATTTTATTGCATTTTATTGTATTTTATTGTATTTTATTGTATTTTATTGTATTATTTTGTATTTTATTGTATTTTGTTGTATTTTATTGTATTTTATTGTATTTTATTGTATTTTATTGTATTTTATTGTATTTTATTGTATTTTATTGTATTTTATTGTATTTTATTGTATTTTATTGTATTTTATTGTATTTTATTGTATTTTATTGTATTTTATTGTATTTTATTGTATTTTATTGTATGTTATTGTATTTTATTGTATTTTATTGTATTTTATTGTATTTTATTGTATTTTATTGTATTTTATTGTATTTTATTGTATTTTATTGTATTTTATTGTATTTTATTGTATTTTATTGTATTTTATTGTGTTGTATTTTAATGTATTGTCTTGTATTGTCTCGTATTTTATTTTTTGTTTTCTTTCAAGTTTTATTGTTTTGTGTTTTTCTCATATTGTATCTCACTCTATTGTATTTTATTATGTCGCCAGAATGAGATCGAATAATAATTTTGAAAGATAGACTTTCGGAGAAGGCTTTAAAAGAAAATGATGAGATTACGGTTCAAGCGTAGGAATTAGGAGTGTGGTTTTAAAATAGTTTAGAGATGGTAAGAAAAAAAATGTACAAAATATTTCACAATATTTTGAATAAAAATTAAATAAAAGAGAATATTATGAAGAATGTGTGAGAAGCAAATGAACGAAATGTGTTATTGTCATTGTAACGTTATCTTAATGGATCTGTAGCTCACTTGTGAGTGTTCTTATTAACTTTTAACGAAAATAATTTTTGTCATCAACTTTTGGAGTATTCATCCGACCAATTAAATCACAGTTTTGTATACTTTATTCACTCCCATAACCGCCATCGAAACCACCAACAACACTCCAACAACAACATAACACCCCTGCACACCACCAACAACAACACACCGCCCCAACAAACCCCAACAGCCTATCACCAACAATACTCCAACAACACACTACATCACTAATAAAAATGAAACTACTACAAACACTATGTCACTATCACTAACACACCAACAAAGACACTACACCACCATACCATCACCATCACCACCACCACCACCGCCACCACCACCACCACCACCACCACCACCACCACCACCACCACCACCGCCACCACCACTACCACCAGCAACCTTATTAAGAACTCAAAAGTGAACCACACGTTGCACGTGCAGTCGATGTAGAAGAAGGCGGGATGAGGTTCGGTGTTGGCTGTGTGGCGGCAGGCCCTGTTGTAGAAGACGTGGTAGTCATCATTGTGAAAATCATCGTCTTTTTCATTTTCATCTCCATCTCCATCATCTCCATCCATTCTTGCATCTTCATCCTCTTCGTCATCGCCATGAAAGTTTTTGTTTCTGTATGTTTTGTAGTTGTAGGGGTTTTTCTGTTTTTTGTTATTCAGTTTGTTGATTTTCTTTTCTTTGTTGTTGTTTTTGTTGTTGTTTACTTGTTGGAGTGACGTGTTTGCGCAACAAGTGGTGGTTTTGTAGATGTCATCATCCATAGTATCGACCAGAATTCCATCTTCTCCACTTATTCCATCTTTTCTATCGCTTCCACTCTTTGCAATATCTCTCATACCACCACCAACACTTCCAACAGTATCATCACTGCCAATAACACCATAAACACCACCACCACCACCACCACCACCACCACCACCACCACCACCACCACCACCACCACCACCACCACCACCACCACCACCACCACCACCACCACCACCACCAGTAGCCTCACTAACGTCAACAGTACCACTATCACCACCACTGTGAACGAAGCTAGTAGTGGTACGATAAGGAGGGTTTGTGGTTGCACCTTGGTTGAAGTAATAGTGGTCTATCTGAGACTTGTCCACCTTCCTCTTGGGGCGCTTACTGGCAACACCAGAAGCTAAGTGGAAATTGTCCTCCTTTACGTTGAAGCTCTCGTGGTGGTGGTGGTGGGGGTGGTGGTGGTGGTGGTGAGGAAGAGGAGGATGAGAATGATGATGATGAGAGTGATGGTCATCTGAATGATGCAAAATATGACGAGAGTGAAGACGAGGAGGGTGATGATGAGGATGTGTATCATGCCGGTCATAATGACGATGATGATAGTGAGGACGATGATAGTGAGGACGATGATGGGGGTTGTTGGACAGCAAGTTTTGCTGATGCAGAGAAGGAAGATTGGGTGATGTCGTCTGTGCAGACGTGTGTGCTTGCATGCCTTGAGTATGCATCTTCAAAACCTCCTCCTTCATCGCTCGCTTCATTATGGTGTGAGTTGTGTGTGTGGTTGTGGCTTCATTGTGGTTGCCATGGTTTTTTTGGTAGTTTTTTTTTCTGTGGAGTTTTTGCAAAAAAATCTTTCCTCGGAGAAATCTTTCGTTTTTATCTGCATGGTGCTGCAGCCTAGCGGCGTGCTGTGCTTCGTGGGGTGTGGTATAAGTGTCTGTGAAGTAATTCTTTAATTTGTTTTCATTAGTTTTATTATTTTTATCATATTTTTTTCTATTTGTTTCAGCATAGTTTTTATTCGCAGTACCACGGTATTTTTCATCTTCATCTTCCTTCCTTTCATCTTCCTCTCCTCCTTCACTTCCATCTACTTCATCACCATCTCCACCATCATCTCCAACACCATTTCCACCACCACCTCTACTATCATCTGCACCATCAGCTTCAGCATCATCCCCACCATAATCTTCACCATCATCTTCACCATCCTCTTCACCATCATCTCCACCATCATCTTCACCATCATCTCCACCATCATCTTCACCAGCATCTCCACCATCAGCTTCACCATCCTCTTCACCATCATCTTCACCATCATCTTCACCACCACTAACAGTTACACCCAAGTCTTCAACCCCTCTCGGAACATCAGAAGCAACTCCAGCACCACTTGCCACAGCAACTCCGTGGCTCCTTGAGCCTCTCAAATCCTTGCGTGATTCTTTTGTTGCCCTTCCAAACGTTTTGTAAGCTTCTTTTGTTCTTGCAGGAAATTGTAATTTATTTTTATTTTTTTCATGTTGTTTTTGTTTATTAAAAAAGTAGTTTTGTTTATTATTTTTATCAAAAAAATAATATTTTGTTTTATGTTCATTAACCCTTTGTTTATTATTCATATGTTCATCAAAATTCCGCCTATTGGTTGCATGCTTATGACGTTTGTGACGTTTGCGGTTCACTAGAGATGTTTCGAGAAGATTCAAGTGGCTCGGAGGGATGGGGTGGTTGGGGTGCTTGGTTGAAAGGACTGCGGTGTATGAGACAGCTTTCAAGTAGGCGGTGTCGTGAAAGGTTGCGTTGGTGGAAAAGTGGTGTTGATCGATGAAGAATGGATGATTGGTGAAGTTAAGGTTGTTGAGTGGCGTTGAAGCAGTGGTGGCGGTGGCGGTGAAAATAGAAGAAGAGGCAGTAGTGGTGGTGGTGGTGGTGGTGGTGGTGGTGGTGGTGGTTGGCTGTCGTGGCACTGTGACTCGCATGTAGCAGTGCGTTTTTAAACAAAAAGAGAGGATGGAGATGACGATGAAGAAAATTGAAATGGCGGCCACTACCTGTGTGGTTGATGTGGTAGGGTGTGGTTGATGTGGTAGGGTGTGGTTGATGTGGTAGGGTGTGGTTGGTGTGGTAGGGTGTGGTTGGTGTGGTAGGGTGTGGTTGATGTGGTAGGGTGTGGTTGGTGTGGTAGGGTGTGGTTGGTGTGGTAGGGTGTGGTTGATGTGGTAGGGTGTGGTTGATGTGGTAGAGTGTGGTTGATGTGGTTGATGTGGTAGGGTGTGGTAGAGTGTGGTTGATGTGGTTGATGTGGTAGGGTGTGGTTGATGTGGTAGGGTGTGGTTGATGTGGTAGGGTGTGGTTGATGTGGTAGGGTGTGGTTGATGTGGTAGGGTGCGGTTGATGTGGTATGGTGTGGTTGATGTGGTAGGGTGTGGTTGATGTGGTAGGTTGTGGTTGGTGTGGTAGGGTGTGGTTGATGTGGTAGGTTGTGGTTGGTGTGGTAGGGTGAGGTTGATGTGGTAGGGTGGGGTTGATGTGGTAGGGTGTGGTTGATGTGGTAGGGTGTGGTTGATGTGGTAGGGTGTGGTTGGTGTGGTAGGGTGTGGTTGGTGTGGTAGAAGGTGGTTGGTGTAGTGTGGTTAATGTGTGTGGTTGGTATGGTGTGGCGTAGTTGGTGTGTGGTTGGTGTGGTTGGTTTAGTGTGGTTGGTGTAGTGTAGTTGGCGTGATGTGGTTGGTGTGGATAAGATGGATGGAGCTTCATGGGGGTGGGAGTAGCCATTCGAAACAAAAGAATCAATAGTTGTATGGAGAACTGAAAAACAAAACTAATAAAAAAACAAACTTTAAATAAAAAAATTAATTTATTTTTATTTTTCCCTTTTTTTTGTTTTTTTTGAAGCCTTTGTTTCGCTTGTCCAAACATTCACGTTTCGTTTGTCAGTTTTTCAATGAAAACTTTATTTGTGTAAACGTCAAAATTTCGATGGTCGTTTGTACCCCTTCTATACTTCCTTTGCGTTTCAGGCGTGCTAAACAAAGCTTCAATGTTAAATTTACGCAAGAATGCTCATTCCTGCACGAAAGCGTACGCTAAGAGTTATGAAGTGTCACTCAAGTGAGTCCACTTAAAATTCTTCGGTTCTTTTAATCCTCAAAATTGATTCCAGTGCAGACAGACGCGGAAAGGTCGAAATTTCTAGAATAAAAACGAAGTTATTTGTGATAAACTAAAAGTGAACTGAACAAATGAAAGTTATGAGCATTTAAAAACACGGCTCTAAAGAGCAGACTGTTGCACTCTGTTTGATGTATGTGTCATTTCTCACCTTTTCCTCTCTTAGTTGTTGCTTGTTAATGTCTAACTCATTCTCCAAAAGAATATTTTATGATTTTTTCTGTTTTAGTTGCTGTTTTTGGAGTTTTTAATTTTTTAATCACTTTGAAAGTCGCAAGTACCTCTATACGCACTCGTGAGGCTAGTTTTCTTCTTCGTACGTCCATTCTTTCACAGCCCTCAAGGTGGCACTAACCAGCATCACTTTATTCATCATCCGAACTTCTCCGCGTCTCCAAAATGGCATGTGAACAGTTGTAGGTCTCACACGATAAGACCAAGCGGAGAGATGGAAGCGTCTGCCGCTAACACACGTCGTGGAAGGAACAACACCACTGTTCCTCCACGTCATCGTCACCCTCAACTACTATTAGCAACCTTCAGGTCACCCTCAACTACTATTAGCAGCTTTCACCATCACTTCATCATCAACACCAACCCCACCGTCACTTCATCATCAACATCAGCTACGGCGTCACTTCATAGTTTCAACTTCATCATTCTGTCTCCAGCGCATTCATCTGATCATATCTTCGACATAATCTCTTCATACCTGCGTTATTGTTTCTACACACAGTCATCCATCTCGCTCGGTCTTATTAAACAAGTCCTTTGAAACGAAACAAAACCATTAATTATGTTTAAATAAAAAATCGATAAAAAATACAGATACGAATTTTATATTATTAATTATTAATTATTTTATAAAAATATTTTTTATTCCGAAAATAAGGCTTTTTTTCTTCAAAAACATAAGCCGTCTCATATGTCGGAGAGCCCAAGCCTTAATGCACGAAAACCCAACATGAAAATTAAATTAGGTAGAAAAAAAAGTTTTGGTAAGACATGTACTTTAAACAATTCAAAACCTTCAATTCAATTAACTTGGCGTAAATTATGTTGGAACCCCTTTGAATACATTGGAAGAGGTGAGCAGAGTAGAGTGAGCTTTTGTGTCTTACAGACCCAGATTATTATTATATTTAATTTAAGTTAATATTATATTTTATTATGATAGATTCAGAGTGGGTTTTTAAACTAGGTTCTGGTTGTTTAAAGGAGAATTTTAGTTTTTAATTTATTTAAATTAGCGTGTGTCAACTTAGGTTAGCTCAACAGCTTGAACTTCTTGATTGCATCGCCTCTTGTGGCTCATTCCCTCAAAGACTTGCCCATCCATCATCTCACACATCCATCTTTCCATCATCTCACTCATTCATTTATCATTCACTTCACTCACTCATAAAACTCCCCATCACTCCATCCATCCGTCCATTATTTGCACCTTTTCTGCTCTCTTATTTCAACAGACTTTTCACTCATCTGTATATCTTATCAATTTTCCACTTCTACCTAGCCAGCAGTTCAGCTCTTCCATCTATCTTATCGCTAACCCTCTCTCTCTCATCCTTCAACATCTCCCTCTTCTCCACCCTCTGACTCGGCTTAAAAACACTCCAAACCTACCCGTGAATTCCCATCAAGTATCATCCCCTATTGACATACTTTCTTTAAAACATCTCTTGAGCTTGAAGAATTAGAAAGACAAAAGCACTTGATAACGAGTAATGAAGTGAGGATGGTCGCAAATTGATTCTCGCTTATTCTTGCGTCCTTTCACAAACTAGAGAAAAGTTTTTTTAACAATTTTAAAATTAAATTTTCAAATGCAAA
>OX387250.1:2247647-2300147 GCA_947562095.1 Branchellion lobata
TTTAAGAAGCAACCAGTGTAAAAAGATAAAAGTAGGAGTTAGACAGGAAAATTTATGAGTGCCAGAAACTAAGCGGGGAGCGCTATTAAAAGCTTTAGTGAGAGGGTTTAGAGTGGTCTTTGGGAGTCCATAGTATAAAGACCTACAATAGTCAAAGAGGGAAAAAACAGGTGATAAAACTAGTAGTCTATTAATACATCCCTTCACCCATCCATCAATCCCACCTTGGCGGAAGTGGATGAGTAAGGTTCATCGAACATAGCCCACACTTTCGGTTTCACTTTCTGCCACCACCCTATCTCGCCTGTCACGTGATCTCTGTGAAACTCCTCATCTATGCCATATTTCTTCAACAGCTCTTCCTGTGTAGTGTGGTGTGGTGTGGTGTGGTGTGGTGTGGCGTGGTGTGGTGTGGTGTGGTGTGGTGTGGTGTGGTGTGGTGTGGTGTGGTGTGGTGTGGTGTGGTGTGGTGTGGTGTGGTGTGGTGTGGTGCGGTGTAGTGTGGTGGGGTGTGGTGTGGTGTGGTGGAGTGTGGTGGGGTGTGGTGTGGTGTGGTGTGGTGTGGTGTGGTACGGTGTGGTGTGGTGTGGTGTGGTGTGGTGTGGTGTGGTGGGGTATGGTGGTGGTCTAATGTTACAGTTATGATCACAAGTAATGTCATCATCACCACAACAACCACCATCGTAGCCACTTAACCACTGACAAAACAGCCAAGATCGTTACTCACAACTGAGAAAAAGATCCTTCAACTACAGCAACCACCATGGAAACCACATCAACAACCATCACCACAACATCAACAGTCTTACTACCACTACTACAACGCTACCATAACAACAACAAACACAACAACAACAACAACACTCAGTCATTACAGACTTGCGTTGGTTTGTCGGTGTCCAAATCGAGTCTGTCGAGCAGTTGCAGTGTTTCTTGCGTGTCTCTGTGGCTCGTGTACGTCATCCAGCAGCAGGGCTCCACCTGCGGAGCATCACGTGATTACGTTGAAGATGGAAACGGTGGGAAGAAGAGAAGATTACAAAGAAATAGTAGGCGTTTGAAGGCATAGTTTGTCGTTGTGATTAGAGTTTGTGTTTGTATTGTATTGGAATGCAAATGTATGTTTTGAATGTGTAGAAAATAAATTTAAAAAAATAATAAATTGTTGGAAAATTAAAAATTTTTAAACAAAATAAATTTTGCAAAAAAAAATTATTCCAAAAAAAAACATTATTTACACAAAAGTTACAATAAAAAAAAGTAAAAAATTAAGTTTTAAAATAAAAATTGAAAAAAAAAGAAAAAAAAGTTGCAAGTGTCGAATGTTGAGAGGTTTTACAACAACAAAATTTGTTTTTGTGTCGTTAGCAGACCTTTCAAGAGCCCACAGCGGTGTACTATGTAACCATGGCAGATTAAGTGTTTGACTTATGCGGCCTTTGGGCCCTTAAATAAAGTTTAATTTTTTAACTTTTAATTTTTTGAATTAAAATAACAATTATTTGGTTATAAAAAAACAGGTTTTTGATTAAATGTTTCTTGATGTTGATTCAGCGGCGAACAACAGCAACAAGAAGCCTCAGATACTCTAGTAGCCTCATGAAGGCGTTGTTTCTTATAGCCGTTGAATTACATTTGAAGACGTGGGACATGGTGCATGGGAGATGATGCATGCATGCACGGAAGACGGAGGGAGGCGTGAGGAATGCATGCATTCACGGAAGCCAAATATTTAATTGAGTTTTGTTGGCGTTGAGCTTCGGCACGAACAAGTAATTAGTAGCAGCTGTTGTCTACTTTCCTCCTTCCTTCCTTCCCCCTTCCTTCCTTCCTTCCTTCCTTCCTTCCTTCTTTCCTTCCTTCCTTCCCCCTTCCTTCCTTCATTCCTTCCTTCCTTCCTTTCTTCCTTCCTCCCTTCCTCCTTCCTTCCTTCCTTCTTCCTTCCTCCTTCCTTCCTTCCTCCTTCCTTCCTCCTTCCTTTCTTTTCTTCTTTCCTCCTTCCTTCCTTCCTTCCTCTTTCCTTCCTCCTTCCTTCCTCCTTCCTTCCTCCTTCTTTCCTCCTTCCTTCCTCCTTCTTTCCTCCTTCCTTTCTCCTTCCTTCCTCCTTCCTTCCTCCTTCTTTCCTCTTTCCTTCCTCCTTCTTTCCTCCTTCCTTTCTCCTTCCTTCCTCCTTCCTTCCTCCTTTCTTCCTCGTTCCTTTCTCTTCTTCTTTTTCTTTTTTCCTTCCTTCCTTCCTTCCTTCTTTCCTTTCTTCCTTCCTTTCTTCCTTCCTTCCTTCCTTCCTTCCTTCCTTCCTTCCTTCCTTCCTTCCTTCCTTCCTTCCTTCCTTCCTTCCTTCCTTCCTTCCTTCCTTCCTTCCTTTTTTTCTTCCTTCCTTCCTTCCTTCCTTCCTTCTTTCCTTCCTTCCTTCCTTCCTTCCTTCCTTCCTTCCTTCCTTCCTTCCTTCCTTCCTTCCTTCCTTCCTTCCTTCCTTCCTTCCTTCCTTCCTTCCTTCCTTCCTTCCTTCCTTCCTTCCTTCCTTCCTTCCTTCCTTCCTTCTTTCCTTCTTTCCTTCCTTCCCTCCTTCCTTCCTTCTTTCCTTCCTTCCTTCCTTCCTTCTTTCCTTCCTTCCTTCCTTCCTTTCTTCCTTCCTTCCTTTCTTCCTTCCTTCCTTCCTTCCTTCCTTTGTTTCTTTTCTTCCTCCCTTTCTTCCTTTCTTCTTCTTTTCCGATGTTGCTTTTTCAAACGTCAAAACACTCATGGATGCCTTCTTCATCCTCCAACACGAGTATCATCACCATCATCTCGTCCATCCCTCATCACGTGTCATAAGGCCTCTCTCACTAATTCTCAACGTTGTCATTATCATCACCATTGTTTTCTTCTTCTTCTTATCTCCTCCTCTTTCCTTTTTATCTCACCTTTCATAATCAAAGATGCATAAGCGGCAAAGCTGCAAGGTTGAATTCGCTATCTCCTTCTCATCTTTACCATTCTCATTTTATTCTTCTTCACCGTTTTTCTCTTATTTTTATTTTTTTCTAATTTTTATTTTTGTTTTTTTTATTTTCATTTTGATCATCATTTTGTTATTAGTTCAACATTATTCAAGCTTCCCATCGTTGTAATCTTTTGTGCCAACCTACAACACAATTTATTTTTTTCAGGCGCCTAATTAGACAATCATACTCGTCTGCTTCGTGTTAAACAACCAAAGTTATAGGCTCTCGAGCGATAAATATTCATTAGTGCTTGTGCGAGGCCTCATCGTCTTCGATTGGCTACCCCTCAGATGCCCTTCATCTCTTCATTCCCACTCCCTACCACCTCGTCTTCTCTCTCCTTACTTCATTCTCTCTCTCGTCATTTCATTTTCTTCCACATCACTTCATTTCTTCCCAGTCCTTCCCACTTCTTCCTATCACATTACCCTTTCTTCAACTCCACCTTTCCTTCCACCACTCTCTCCTTCTCTTCACTACACCTCCGCTTCAACCATCGCATTTCTATCCTCACCACACCTTCTTCCTCACCACACCCTCCTTCTCACCACATCTTCATTTTCACCACACCCTCCTTCTCACCACACCCTCTTTCTCACCACACCCTCCTTCTCACCCCACCATCTTTATTCTGCCAGCACTTTTTTTCCACTGAGTCTCACTCCACCACCACACTCTTCTCTTCTACAGACCCTCCTTCCTACTCACACTTTCACCCACCATCCAATCATGTCCACACCCACCATCCAATCATGTCCACACCCACCATCCAATCATATCCACACCCACCATCCAATCATATCCACACCCACCATCCAATCATGTCCACACCCACCATCCAATCATATCCACACCCACCATCCAATCATGTCCACACCCACCATCCAATCATGTCCACACCCACCATCCAATCATGTCCACACCCACCATCCAATCATGTCCACACCCACCATCCAATCATATCCACACCCACCATCCAATCATATCCACACCCACCACCCAATCATATCCACACCCACCATCCAATCATGTCCACACCCACCATCCAATCATGTCCACACCCACCATCCAATCATGTCCACACCCACCATCCAATCATGTCCACACCCACCATCCAATCATATCCACACCCACCACCCAATCATATCCACACCCACCATCCAATCATATCCACACCCACCATCCAATCATATCCACACCCACCATCCAATCATATCCACACCCACCATCCAATCATATCCACACCCACCATCCAATCATGTCCACACCCACCATCCAATCATATCCACACCCACCATCCAATCATGTCCACACCCCGCCCAAGCAACCTGGTTCGAGTCGAGTCCCCAAAACTCAAGCTCTTCCTCGAACAGAGGTCCACACACGTCGGTGGGGTAGTGAAGCTTGCCGGTTCTGTAGTAGTTGAGGATCTGCGCGAAGACACCGGGATGGCGGTCGAAGAAGTACTCGTTGAGGAGGGGGTCGTAGTTGGCGAGGGCCTCTGTGAGGCGGGAGAGGCGCGTGGCTGGAATCTTCTTGAGGGTGGCTTTGTAAGTCTCGTGTCGAATGCCTCCCACGTTGAGGTTCACTCGGTTTTCAGGGTCAGTCATTGCTCGTTGCGGACCTGTGGCCTGTTGTTGTTGTTGCTGTTGTTGTTGTTGTTGCTTTTGTTGTTGTTGTTTTTGTTGTTGTTGTTGTTGTTTTTGCTGTTGTGGTTGTTGTCGTCGACGTTGTTTTTGTTTTTGTTGTGGTGCCTTCTTGCTGTCGTCGTCTATGGAGCACTTGTTGTTTTGCTTTGATGATTTATTTAACAATCATTGTTCGGTAGTGATGGTGGTTGTGGTGCGGGTTGTGAAGGTTGTTATAAGGGCGGTTGAAATGTAGCTGTGTGACGGTTGAAAAGGTAGTTGTGGTGAGGTTTCGGTGCTGGCGATTTCGGTTCGATAAAACCTCGTGGTGGTGACAATGTGAAGAGAAGTCAGTGTTTGGATGGTGAGTTGTTTGGCAAACAGCTAATGAACTTCTGTGCTGTCACAGCTGTCTGGTAGAGCCATTCCGCCACTGTACGGCTTATCTTACAAGCACTTCCGAAGATTCTGTGGGCTTCAGAGTACTGATTACTATTTATAAATAATACTATTTTATAATTAAGTTTCAAGTTGTTCCATTTTGGATACTTCAATGAGCTCGTCTCAGCCACCTTTTGGTCTCTTATTGTAATTCAAGAGAACATATAAATTTGATTATTCTTTAAGCACACAATCTTTCAAACTTGGTTTTTATTTTTGTCTGGTTTCTTTGGTTGTTCTATTTTATGTTTTTTTTTTTAATTAGTTTTTTTATCTAAAATTTTTCGAAATAAATGTTAGCTTATTTTTATTTTTGCCAGTAAAGCGCCTCTGTAAAAAATTATTATAATATTTTTTCCAATTTATTCAAAAAACAATGTTTTTTCACATTTAAATTTCAAATTGGAAAACCTTCGCTCAACTAACGTAAGGTTGTAGGCACATCTGAGCTGTCTCTCAAAAATTTATTTTTATTTTTAATTTTATTTATATAAAAAATAAATTGTATTGAAAATGTTTTGTTACATTCCAACCAAGTAAAACAAACTTTCAGTGTTCTCTCACAGTACTTTTCAAAGCTTTCATTCGACTTTTTATGTTTTATTACTTATTAATTAATAATTTAATTATTAATCAATAATTTAATTATTAATCAATAATTTAATTATTAATCAATAATTTAATTATTAATTATTCATACGAAAAAATTCGGGAGGTTCTTTCTTACCGGCTGTACATTTATTTTCAGTATTTTTTTCGATGGTTGTTTTTAGAGAGCAAAATGAAAACTATGAATAATTGAAGTTGTCAGTTTTTTTTCTTCAATTTCAAAAAACTCCAGGCATTTTTTTTTTCTCATAAATTTGGTTTCTGATTTGTTTTCTTCAATTTTTATAACATAAATATAAAAATAAATGTCGATAATGAGTGATGATGATGATGATAATCATAATAATAATAATAATAATAATAATAATAATAATAATAATAATAATAATAATAATAATAATAATAATAATAATAATAATAATAATAATAATAATAATAATAATAATAATAATAATAATAATAATAATAATAATAATAATAATAATAATAATAATAATAATAATAATAATAATAATAATAATAATAATAATAATAATAATAATAATAATAATAATAATAATAATAATAATAATAATAATAATAATAATAATAATAATAATAATAATAATAATAATAATAATAATAATAATAATAATAATAATAATAATAATAATAATAATAATAATAATAATAATAATAATAATAATAATAATAATAATAATAATAATAATAATAATAATAATAATAATAATAATAATAATAATAATAATAATAATAATAATAATAATAATAATAATAATAATAATAATAATAATAATAATAATAATAATAATAATAATAATAATAATAATAATAATAATAATAATAATAATAATAATAATAATAATAATAATAATAATAATAATAATAATAATAATAATAAAAATAATAATAATAATAATAATAATAATAATAATAATAATAATAATAATAATAATAATAATAATAATAATAATAATAATAATTCCTAATTGACGTACTCCACCGTAATTATTTTTATGTAACAAAAGTCGAGTTTACTTTTACACTAAAGACTTTCTACAACACGTTAACACTCGTTTAAATTACGGACATGCCTCAGAGTTTTTAAAAGTGAGTTTTGGTTACAATTACGATGATAGACTCCATTTGGGGGCTTTTAACCCACAACGCTTACAACGCTACTGGTTTCTATAGAAAGCGCATAAATAAATTTAAAAAAATAAATAAAAACTATTAAAATAAAAATAAAAATTTAAAAAATAAATATATAGAAAAAATAAGGGTGAAAAAAATGATGTAAATAATAAGAAAAAAAGCCGAAAAGTCTTTGAAGCCAAAAACACAATAAAAATCTTCGTTTATTATTTATTTTGTGTTTATTTGGTATTTCGTTTTATAAATAAACACAAACAGCAAACAGCCTTCAAGCAATGCCGACGAATTGAATGCCTCACAGAGGTGGTGGTGGTGGCGGCAGTGAAAGCAAGCGGTTTCAAGGCACTAACGATGACGTTGTTGTCAATTATAGCCACACTTGAAAACGGAAATATCTTGCTCATGAGAGCAATAATGACGTTCATTTAAAATAACCCAATCAAAGAATTTAAAGTGTCTTTTAGAGTTTCCATGGGAGCGCCTTTGAACATAGTGCTGAAGGCGCGTTACAAATGTATTGATTAGATTGATTAGAATTTCAAGTTTATATTTTTATTTACTACCCATTGCGTTATGAAATTATTAGTATAAAATATCAACGGTAGCCCCACGATGAGGAGCACAAAGAGGAGGCGATGAGGTTTCAGTATGTTTCATGGATTTTAAGGATTTTTAAAAGCAAGTACACTCGTGAAAAGTCAACTTTGCGCCGGTTTTACGGAATAACACTCCATGACTTTCCGATAGACGTTGGGGATGACGCCTCGAAGTAACTTTTTCCTTTGAAGGACATTTTCTTGCACTATCAAACAAAATTATCTTCAAGCGACCACTAAAAAATTAGGCCAAAAGCCTCGTCTAAATCTTTCTCAGTTATTCACTAATTTCAAGAAGTTTCAAAACGTGTTGAACAATTTGTTGGAAAGTTGTCTGGGATGCTGATGATGTATTGGATTATTCGAACCTCCGCCTCAGGGACTCTACTCCAGATGTGTCCATAGTCGATGCGGCTTAAGCTCGGCGCTAAGGCTGGGGTTCTTTGTGAACCTCTAACGCCTCATTGTTGCTTCAGTCATTATTCACTAACGCCTGCGGTCCTCTTGTGTTAGCACGCACGGCTGTTTGCTTACGCACGTGCATAAAAATGCTTCAAAATAATAAGTGGTAGAAAAATATTTCTTTTTTAAATCAGTTCAAAACGCACAATTAAGCAACAAAAATATAATTGTTCACGCTAGTGTGAAGATGGGTGCGTGAGTGGGTGTTGGGTGATTATAGAAGCGAGTAATGAAGCGTAGAAAAAACTTAGATTAGTTCTGTGGTAGGGTTTCATTCACTCTGTACACTCAAAGATTGTCGCACCAAGTGATAAACCAATCAGTTATTTACTCTGGGCTTTCAGCATTGCTGCGTCTGCTATGAGGAACACTTCGAAGCCACGACGCTGGTAACAATTTGATACAAAAAACACCTCTAAAACTCTCAACTAACACCTTTAGGATTTAATCTGCCATGCAATACATTAAAATATAAAAGCACCGGTTAAAATTTCTAAAAATCCTCTTGAATAAAAATGCTTTTAACGCATGTGAAAGTATTTTGGATTTTTTAGTGTTTTGCGAAGCAATGGCTTAATCTCAGGGCCTTCTTCATTCATTTTTAATCAGAATTCTTTCTCAATTTTTAAAGTTTAAATTATTTTTGTGAAGTTAAAGACGAGCTTATTAAACCTTAAAGCCACAACCTGGACAAAGTGTCATATTTTTTTCCATCGAGCTTTCAACTTTTGAAGACGCTCCAATGCAACACAGCCACAAGTTCAAAGGCATAGCCATTGAAAGTCCCAAAATACATTACTAACAATAAAAAATGTTATTAATTCGACTAATTCGTTCACAACTGAGTTAATTCACACCTCCGTAATCTATCGTTGAAATTACCTCGGGAATCGTGTTAATTTTTTGTGAATTGTCTTTTATTTTCACGCTTATATGATGTACAAGGAGGGTGGATTGGCGTCAAGATGGCTATGAATGCCAATAAATAATATATTAACTAGTCTTTCTAGAAGAAATTGTATTATTTATACTTTATAATATGTGAACTATTATTTTTTTTAAATATCATTATTATTATTATTTTATTATTATTATTATTATTATTATTATTATTATTATTATTATTATTATTATTATTATTATTATTATTATTATTATTATTTATACTTTTAAAAAAATTAATTTGGCAATCATAGCCAAGGCGGTCTAAGAAAGCTATGTTTGAAGTATGGTAGTATAGGTGGGTTAAGAGTTGGCATATCGGTCTTACTATATATCCCACTGTGGGAGGAAGTATGAGTCTTATATTGAAGAAAATTGTAAAAAGAAACTCTTCAACACATCATTTTTCGCGAACTTTATCATAAATAATTGATAAAAAAAATATTTTTGCATATTTTGGCATATTCTTAAAAACCCTATTGGGAGAAATAAGCCTTTGTTTGGCTATTATCGTCAGTATTATTCGTTTTTTCGTGAAGACGAGAACTTCTAGAATGGAATATCTTATAGAATTTTTTTTTTAATTTAAATTTGTATTTGCATAGTTATTTATATTTAAGAAGCTGTGAGTTATGATTAACTTTATGGCTTCTTTCAACGATAATCAAGTGCACATCAGCGAACTCTTGATCACGATTTGCAAGGTTCGGTGAAGCGGAAAAATAATGACTTGGAATGAAAACCAAAAAGCACATGAGAGAGAAGATTTTTTTTGAATTTTATCATTCAAAAAGTCTGTTGAGGTTTCCCACGGTTACCGGCGCCATCATTTAATGCCAGAAACTACTGGTCCAGAAGTTTGAACGGTTGAGCTTCTTCTACTTGTGATGAATTTGCCAAACGAGTCATAGATTTTTCATGCCGATGTTTTGAGTGGCTGTGTAAACAAGACGATGTTGCTTGTGAGTACGCGTAACCATTATCTTCGTGTTCAACTAGCACTCCTTCTCGGGTTTTTTGCATAAAAATTATAAATCGAAGCTTTGCAGCCTTCGGCAAAATCGTAACCGAAACCTTTTTGAAGTCCTTCGTTAATACTTCGGCTTCAATCACATCAGGGCAGATTCCTTAACCTCCCCCAACTAGCTTCTTCATCGCACACTTGCAACTGATGAATCAAAATTCGTTTTGATCACTCTAATTGGTTCCTGCTTTTGGAGGGTTTACAAACATTGTTACTCTTAGTTGCTTTGCTCGACATTTTTAACCGCACCTAATTGAGTTTCAACATATTCCACTTTTATAAAAACTCGATTCAATCTTTTTATGATTTTCAGCATTATTATTTATTCATATTTTTTCTATTCTTTTTTTTTCTTTTTTTTTAATCTTGCTTCACATCGACAAGTTCGATTATTTTATAGGATCTTTCTCACTTTCTTCCACGCACTTCACCTGCTATCTGTTCTCTGCCGTATCTTCCTTCACTTCACTCACTCTGTAAATCCCTTAAAATATTTTCATGTGTTTTTATATTTCCTGGTCATTTGCCCCATTTAACACCTAACAGAGATTCATTCGCATTACCCTCTCATACCAGTAAAATTTGATTATTTTTCAAAATTTTGACACTTTTAAACCAAATCCCAACTTGAATTTGTTTCTGACTTTTTACTTTTTGAAGAACCTTTACGCATAGGTATTTCTATTCCAGTTCATACCATGTAACCGCTTGTTTTAATTTTATTTTCTTTTATTGCCCGTACTTCGCCCATTTATCTTCTTTTCCACACATCAATACCAACATCGTCTTTTCATCACCAGCTTTTCACTTCTCCCTTTCCTAGAACCTATGAAACTCATCAAAGTGTTCATTGATATTTGATGTTATTACCGCCACCAACAATCATTTTTAACTAATAAAAATTTCTTCAAACTAAAATCGCCTGAAAAATTTGGTGGCTGTTAAGGCAATCATTTAAAAGAACTATGATGATAAAAATTAATTTAAGTGTTTCTTTTTTTAGACTATTCGCCGTGTTTTTGTAACATTTCCAGCATATGTCTGTACTTGATCTAATAAAGACTATAAAAACAAGAAAAACGTAGAAAAATTATGATTTCGCATAGTTAGAACAAACTGCCATAAAAATCGACTTCATAATTACACGAATTTACTATTTGATTTACAAAATTACGTTTTTCTTCAAAACTATTGCTCAATACGTTTAAAAGCCCATAGCAAGCTCTTGGTAATGAGCACAAAGAATGGTGGAGACGAAAGTCAGATGCACAGGAAGTGTTTGAGTTTGTCCGAGAATTTTTTTATTTCAAAATCGGCTTTGCGAAAGCTTTCAAAAAAACAGTACGCACTTTTTTTTGATAAAATATCGCTTTGAAATGATTGAAAAAGATTATAAAAGGAATTGAATAAAAAATGTTTTTGTAAGCCACTCTTCCTCTGGAGTAGGTCCCTTCTTAGCCAATAAATCTCCCAATCACTTAACGATTCACCCAATCACTCAACAACTCACCACATAATAATATCATTAAAATTGAATTCAAATGTTCGCCCCATTAAAACCATCCATACACATGGACTCGTATCGAATGGAACCTGATGCACTGAAGCCCTGGTCATTCTGGCATTAAATATACAGCAGGAGTTGATTTGCCATTGAACAGCAAGGTAAAATGAACACTTTATCAAGTGGCTGCTATTCAGTACCTTGCATCCAACTACTCTTAAAAATAGTTACTCTTATCTTTGACAAGCGTCTGTTTCAAAAAAACTACTTGTAAACCTCGCCACGTTTTTATTGAAGCATCTTCTCTAAGTAAGACAACAACCCGCAATACGTGGAAAGGAAAACGCAATTACACCACTTCCATTTACTCCTCTTGCAGTCTTTTTCCTTGTAATCTTCGTCATCATAAGTTATACTTGATCGAAAAGTGCCTCTATATATTTTTTTAAAAATTTTCAGACTTTGTTTAATCAACTTCAGGCAGGCGCTATAGATGGTACAAAGCATGGTGAATGACCGAACAGAGAGAAAGCAATATCTTGTTGACCAACTCTATCAAATTGACGCTTCAGTTCTTGTTTTGGCGCTTTAAAAAATAGATTCAGTGTCTTTATTACATTATCATGTTTGCCAGAAATTTATATAGCTTCAGTAGTTTGTCTCAATCTATTTTTTAAACACCTCAACTTTGAATAACTTTTATAGTCATTAAACTTTGATTTTTTAAATTTTTTTACTATGAAGTTCCCAGAAATAGTTACAATTTCAGTTGATAATTTTTATGGAAAATGATTAGAAATGTGAAGAAAGGAAAGGTCAGTTGTATAGACACAATGGCATACACCGAAGCTGATATGTAAAATAGCCCAAAAAATCATATTAAGCTCAACTATTGTAAAAATTCATCAAATTAGATTGAACTTTCATTTTTTATAAAAAAATTAATCACAGAATATAGACGCCGTTCTAAGATATTGCCTACTAAATCAAGCGTGAAAGACAACGAGCTTGCATGCACTTAAGGCTTCATCAAATGAATTATGAATAAGAGAGATACTCTGATTCAAAAACCAAAAGCATCAGCAATGATGATCATACAAAAAGTGATTGGAAAATGAAACGAAGAATATTAAAGAATATTTTTGAATATGAAGCAATTGCATAAGATAAGTTGTAGTTCAAAACGCTGGGGGGTACGATTGGAGTAAAAGGGATACGGTAAGCGAAGTAATGGTTGTTTTAAGAAGCTAATGTTTTTTTAAATTGTTGATACTTCTTCAGTTACTCGTTTGATCGATTGATTGAATCATAAATTGAAGCGCGTTTGCTTCTTTTAATAGCATAAAAGCATCTTCTCAAAACCATATTTAAAAATGTTCAATATCTAAAATTACAAAAATAGAATTCACCACATAGCTGCTCCGTATGGGCATACGATTGCATTAGAGTTAGTGATAAATCAATTAACTCATCGCAAATGCTATCAATCATTACTCAAGTATCAAAGAAATTGTCAAACTATGGAAATTGAAATGAAATTTACCTGATTATTTTCAAGAACTTATCCAAAAAAATCACAACTTTTCATTCAACAAAACATTTTCAATTTTTTTTACAATGTGTTTTTGTGAAAAACTTTAAAAAAACTTCGTCCTTTCAACGTTACAAAGCCTCAACTGAGCGAGAAAAAGAATCTTTTCAACAAATGAGTGAGCAGTGTTTCTTTGAAGATATACATACATACATACATACTGACATGTGTTTTGGTGGGTGGCTATAGCAAATATTATGGCAGTGTGGAGTTGTAAAATCAACATGCCGGAGGTTAAATTAAAATGAACAAAATATTCAATGAATCAATAGGCAATTATTTTATCGTAGAAGCAACACGTGTTACCAATTACCATTTTTGTTGCTCGGCTGGATATTCACAAACAGATTTTGTAGTTTTTTTGAAAGATTATTAAAAGCAATGAAAATTGATTTTTCAATTAAAGTACGAACTTGTTGAACAAGCTAGCAAGATGCCAATGCACAAAGCTTAAAAAACCTTCATTGATTTAACGAAATAATTTCACTGAAATAAGATCACAGAAACCAATCATTTTGCTATTTTTTCAAAACATAATTAATTTGTGGAAAAATAATTTTCAATTCTTAGTTGGTACACACAACTGATTCTTGCTCAATCCAATCCATTGCATGCATTATAAGCTGCAGAGACAATTTATTAAATGATAAACTGCTCTCAGCCGTGTTCAAAAGGGGGGAATAAGGAGTAAAAAATGGTACACTAGATCTCAGGTCTGCTCTTCAGGAACCAGTCTTTTTTGATGGAGCCATTAGGTACGCCAAAAAATTCAAAACAGTAATCTTTATTAAGTCAAAGTTTGACACTAAAACAGGGAATCGTGAATCCAAAGAATGCTAAACTTCAAATATTTATAGCGAGCCAGTCCTTAGCAACTTTCACCACTAGCACTAACACACCGTTTTAATGACTCGGACACTTCATATAAATTCACCATGCGGAGTACGCACAGTTGTAATCATATATATAACCATGTACATAAACGTTAAAAATTGGAATTTACGAATTAAAAATTAGAAAACAAACTTAAAAATGTAATATTTTAATTACCAAAGTAAAACAAACATGCGGTTGCATTATATTTGTTAAACAGATGATAAATAACTTGAGATGTCGCTATAGTCTATTTCTCAGTCTTCTTATCATCAGCTGGTGTTTCTTCCTTTTTCTCAACCTCAGTAACCTGTGACTTTTCTGATCCCTTTTCTTCTTCAGTTGCATTCAAATGGCTCGGAGCATCTGTATCAGCCTCTGCCTTTTCTTTGCTTTCTTCCTTTCCTTCTGCCTTTTCAGTCTTTGCTTCATTCTTCGACTCATCTTTCTTCAACTCTTTTTCTGGAGATTTATCTTCAACTTTAGCATTCTTTTCCTTTTTCTGAAATAATTAATGAGATTAAAGTTAACATGGCTTTAAAAATGATTTTAAAATAAACAAAAATTTAATTGAAGATAATGAAGTCAAACCTTAGAAGTCCTTTTGGGAGTAGCCTTTTTCTTTTCCTCAACTGGCTTTGGATCAGACCTCCTTCTCATACTTCTGCCAGCAGACGTATCCAAGTCCCCATATAAGGCTTTAGCTGGTTGGGTAGGGAAATTTTTTAATTTCATCAATGGAAATAGCCTAATAGATTATCTATACCTTCAGCGATCATATCAGTATCAGATCTTTTTTTCTTCCCTACAGATTTTTTGCCAGTCGAGTTCTCCTGTTGAAAAAAAAACTTCATAAAACGAGTTTAAAATATAATTATAAACCTTACATTTTCTACTTTTTGTTTTTTAGCAGGAGAAACGATCTCGCTTTCGTCGTGGTGATCTGATGTCTGAAGTTTGAAGAAAGGTTAAGGCAACGTGATCCTGTAAATCGCGAACATTCGAAACGGAAAAATACAATAAAAAACCAAAACATATTCATTACTAATGTTAATTAAAATGACGAAATATTTCCTGAAATTAAGAATTTCTCGAGGATACAATTTTCGCGGCACAGTAAGCCAACAAACCAATGCTTTTTTAACGATCATATTCGATCACTTAATAAGATATAAATGATACTTACCTCATTTTTTGAGCTTTTGTCATTTTTCAAAGATTTATTTTCAGTTTGTGTCGACATATTCGTATATTTATTCTTAAACTCTTCCTAAAATTATCGAGACTACGGACCTTAAGCGACGCCGCTAATAACTTTTGCTAACGCTGGTGCGTGGTCACATGACACGATCGCATCCAACAATTGGTCAGCGCTAAAACCCCGCCTATTGAGAATTTAAATAAAAATACTAGGCGCTTTAACGACTACTTTTATTATCATTAAACTTAGTTGAAATTTGTTTTTAATTTTACTATAATTCTTTCAGCATTTCTGAAATTTCAACAAAGATATATAAGTGGCCTACAACGAAAATAGCAATATACGATATATATGTATATATATATATATATATCTAGATTTTATGGAAGCAAATCCAGAAAAATGTTACAAATTTAAGAAAAAAAGTCAAATTCTGAAAAAATAATCCGATCTGTTAGTTTATATCGAAGTTCACCAAAGAATTTGAATTATCATTAAAATAATGGCTATAAAAATTGTCCATGAATCAAAATTACGAATTTTATAGTTTCTTAGCACACAAGAATATGAACTGATTATTAATAACTTGTATCTTGTACGACGAAATGGTTTAGCGTTATAAGCAGATTCAATTTTTTCACATTTACAAAAAAGTGATTAACGGAATTATTTCAAAATTTTCGCTTTGCATCTCATAATTCATTTGATTTTTACTTTCTACTTCATAGAATCAAGAGATTTCACCTATAATTTTAGTCGGGCTCCTTTTCATTACTTCATTGACAACCTTCATCATCCTTTTGCACATATTTCACATCATTTCTCACTCCTTGCACACAATACATTCACCCGCTCACATGGTAGATTATGGTTGAAATTCCTAATTAAAATTTTATCATATTTTTCGTACCCTGTATGAGATTTCTTTCAAAGAAAGGATTTGATGGAGGACATTGCTAGGACTTCGAGTTACTTTTATAAACAATCGTCTATCAAAAGATGCAATTGTCGAATTGTTTGTCGGGAAAAAAAATCGATACTTGAAAATCGATTGGAGTTTTCGTTGGTTGATGATTTGATTCCAATATTTCAGGCGATAAAATGATGAGAATAATGACTGTGATGTCTTAAACGTTTCGAAACAAAAATTAGAAATGTAAACTTTGTTAAAGGTTTTATAAATATTTTGACATTTTAAATATTGAATAAATAATAAAATCAGTTAAAATGAAGAAATGCAAAGGAACGAAGCACTTTTCCACGTTCATATGATGTGAAATATTATATGGAAGTTTCTTCATAAAACTTATGTGGGGCTTGTGTTTTGGGATGATGAATCCTATTTAATGAAGAGCTTGTGGATGGTAAGGAAGGAGTGGAAAGCTTTGAATCTGTATCACACTGTATGTTCTTATTGGAGTTTTCATCTATCATAGATGGGGTTGATTGTGAAAGTATGACGTCAGAAATGGTTGAAAGGTCACTCTTAACATTCTCTAGTTCCTTTTTGAGTTTTTCTTTCTCCTCTTTGATGCTCTGTACCCGAGATTTATTCGATTCAATTTTGTTCTCGATGAAAGATATCAAGGGTATGTGTATTGACTGCATAATTTGCACCATGTTTTTGGTGAAAACTGTAATGATTAAAAACGGGAATTCAAAAACAGCGAAACTTGATCATTCATCATAAAAATTTGAGTAAGTGTACATAATTTGTTTCACTCAACAGCACTTACTGGATTTGTTGAATAGAAAAGAAAGGGATGGCTGAGTAGAAGGTTTGCAGAAAGAGTCGTACAATTCACTTTCTTCTTGGAAGAATATCCCGGGCAAAGAGTTAATACTCTGAACCACGGATGCAGACATGCTCTGAGATGGAACCACCTCCATGTTCACATCTATCCTCTCATAGATCCTGCATTTGAAGTTTTTTGAAAGGGCCATTATAATTATGAGAAATACAAGTATATTTAAAATTGGAATTTCTTTGTTTTGAAGTTGAAAATAGAATAATATACAACAAATATTAATACGATAGTAGGTCATGGAAGTCTAAAAATAATATAAGTCACCCTTCATCAATGACACACGACTGGAAACAACACACTTGCATTTTGTTCACTTGCTGGAATAATTATTTTTTTAGAATAATGAGTAAAATGGAATATACACTTTTAAAAATTCTTCCAGGTATACATAAAAAACAATTGAAAAAATCATTAGTGACTAATGAACTATGATAATAATAATAATAATAATAATAATAATAATAATAATAATAATAATAATATAAATCATCATCATCATCATCATCATCATTTGAAATAGCCAACGTTAGTTTTGGAGGTGTTGAAGACAGAGAAGATGAGGCCAATGAAGCACTGGTCAAGCAGTTGGTAGGAAGCCTGCGTCCTTATGTCTGAAGTGGACAGTTTAGGCGTTAAGTTGGAAAAAATTAATTAGGTAAAACTGTATGAATTAATAATTAAAAACGAATTGATTAGGTAGGTTTATTTTCAATTTTAATCTAATCTAGGCACCGAATCTTGATGTATATGTGAAAATTCAAAAGAACTCCTAGAGTTTTTACTGGCTGTTGGCCTCGAAACTCTACGGGGTTAATGCCACTATAATAATATTCGTTTTTGTATTGTATTGTATTGTTGGGCTACCAAATTATTCAGCCATTCTGTGTTTGTCACACAATGTTTAGAGAGTTCCACTTCTAGGCGTGAGGCTCAAGATAAGATTGAAGGCTAAGCTCAGGTTTGAGTTTCAAAATTGGTAACTCAAATAGAAAACAGACACTGCTCTAGAGTGTCTTAGTCACCTAGTAGCCCACAGCAAGTAAAATCGTTTTCCTTGGAGTGCCTTTGAAAAAAATGCCAAAAAGTGGTTACAAATGCTAAAAAATAACAAAATAAGAATGTTCTTTATTTAAATAACTGTTTTTCGTAACTCAAACCTGGGTTTAACTTGAAATTAAACACTAAAATTTATGCTTTAAATCAAAGCCATGCTTTCTACTCCTTAGACTAAAGGGGACTGAAAAACTAATACTAAAATCCCCACTTTTAAACAGCTAAAGTAAAGTAAAACAGTATAAATTGAATAAAAAATCGTAAAACAAAAAAAAATTATTCACAAACCAACATCAGAAGGCATGGCAGTGATGTGTGGATGAGAATGGTACCAGCCAACAATGCTCAAGTGCCTCTGTAGCTTCTCACTCAGATTCTGGATGTCGTAAGTACATACTTTGAAAAATAAAACTTAAAGTAAAATTTCAGCTTCAGTCAAATAAACACTCTTAACTCATAACACTTGTGGTTAGCTTGTGTGCTAGGACTTATTGTTGAAATGTAACAAGGCTTACAAAAGTTTACAAAAAAAAACTTGCGGGTATTTACTTCCACATGCGATGTAGCCTGAGACAACTGTTCAGGGGATATTTCAACCCGGTCTGGTCTTTTGTCTGATCTTTTAAGTGCCAAAGCTGAAGAAACCTTGTAAACTCTTTCATCCACTTTCTATTGTGTCGAAATTATTGAAAAAAATTTATGAAAAACTCAATGAATATATAAGGTACCCTTTCACAAACATTTAAAGACTATCAAAACATTGACTGGAAGGAATTACGCTAAACCTCTCCTATCAACAGTCCCATGATCTCTTCTTTCTCCGTAATGAAAGCATGAGCGGCACAAAAGGAAAAAACATCACCAGAAAGTAAAACTTTTTTCAGCATCTTCGAACATTAAGATTCACACACTTTCTTTGTTGCGTCTAATAACACACCTAGGTTGATGCTAAATTTTAAAAAGCTAGCTAGCTGATATTGCCTACAATTTTATGGAAACTTATGTAAATACATATCTCGATACAAAAGTATTCATGTGAGAATGATGACGAAAGAGCCGACATTCCTTTGCAAAAAATTTCAAGAATTTAGGTTTTTTTACGGTAATAACGACGAAGGGTTAACCAATTTATTGACTTTTCAATCATGCTAGCAATAAGAAGCAATGGTAAACTAAGAAAATATCTTTAGCTTCACTTGAAGTTCTTTCCTAGCTGCTGGTTCAGCTGCAAAAGTGTAATGTGGTTGATAAAACATTATATTTTAGTAAAAAATGTAGCAAATGGATGGAGCGAATGAAACCTCGTGGAACTTGTGGATGTTCATGACAAAGAAATCTCCATATCTCCTCTCAACCTTCGTGTCAGCGATGTGGATCATTTCCTGCAGTTGTCGGTTGGGGATAATCATGAGATACGGATGAACAAGACAGAAACAATTTGCTGTCAACATTGTAGATATAAGACGTTCAACAATACGTAGCAACATAACGAAGATTATTAATTTAATTACTTCAGCCTATCAGGGCTTCAGGACACCTGGATTTTATAAACACGACCTTATCTATGTAGAAATCTAGTTCAGACGAGCTCTGGAACTCTCCCTCCAGATAACTGGAGCCTTTGGTCCACACCATGTTTAGCATTTTGTGCTTGAAGCACATCAGCTGGCTCACCAGTTCGTTCTCTTTCATGCCCATGAAGGAGGCCAGCTTGGAAATAGGCATCGTGGTGTACAGCTTCAAGTAGCTCCTGAGGCGTGGGCAGTGTGGACGAGGAATGAAACAATAAGGAAACCTCACGAACGTCAAGAACAACCATAAAATTTAACTTTTCAACAATGGAATCTTGCCAAAATATGCCAAAAAAAACATTTTGCAACAACCGAAGTGTGAATTTTATTCAAGACGATGAAAAATATCAAAATAAACCTGATGGTGTTGATGTTGAGTTGGCTGGTCACCTCAGCCAGGAACACATTGAGTTGTTGGGTGTAGGGCTCCTTGTGGTAGTCGTCGCTCTGCATGGCGCCCCAGCCGGGGGCGTAGGCGAAGAGAAACTTGGGACAGGCGTAGTTGAAAAAGTACGCGAACTCCTTCAAGTCTCCTTTCTGTGGAGTCGTGAGTTGAGTGCTTGAAGTCGCAAGAGGGGCCAAGTGGTTGATGTTAGAAATAGGAATGCTCGGAAAGCAATGAACTAACGGATTAACTGAGTAAGGAACACAAAAGACCCATAAGCGATAAGAGAAGCAAGGGAGTCAAGTCAAAAGTGAAGAGAGACCATATAGGAGTCATCAAAGCCTCAGAGAAACCATCTGTGCAACCTGCATGTTGATGAGGTGGTCGGAAAACTTCTCGCGCAGGTACGAGCTGATGGTCTCGTCGATGGACATGGGGTGCAAGGCCTGGCAGATGAGGAGGAGGGAGAACATCTGCTCGTTCTGCTTGTTCAACTGCAGTGGCGTGAATCACTAGAGTTAATTATTGAACAATTAATAAATTAATTAATAATCAAGAAATTAATTAGGGAATAATTAATTAAACAATTGAACATAAAAAAGTATTTAATGATTTCAAAATATCACACCGCAGCTTTATGGCAAGTTGAGTAGCGGATAGGCTCAGAATTTGAAAGCAGCTCAACTGAGCCAGACAAATGATGTCACAAGTACATAGACAAATGCAAGCACATTTAAAAATACAAATACAAATACAAATACATACACAAGAATAACAGACACTAGTAAAAATTGAGGAAATGCATGAGCACACGTGAAAGTTTAAGTAGGAGTATAAACACAAGTTGGATAATGTATCATCGGTACAATGTAAGTGTAGTGTAGGACCCGAATAAAAAAGAATGGAAGAAATATGGAAACGTTGCGTGAGCAACAAGGAGAGCAACAGAGATAAATAAATCTAATCAGTGAAGCGCCAAGAAAAGAGAGCAGGTGAGGCGATGGCGAGTGCACAATGTGGTAGCGTTGAGACCTGGTCGTACAGGTAGGTCTTGCTCTGGAGGTGTTGCTTGTTTTTCTGGATGAACAAGAGCACGTTGGTGAAGGTGGTGATGGCGTCTTGGTATCTGCGACAACAATCATTTTTAAGTTACTTCCATGAATAACAAAAATCCACAAAATCATGCATTGAAATTTTAAAATGGGTATGGACACAGATGAAGAAATACATAGGAAGGAAGGCAAAGAAAGATAAAAGCAAAGAAAAAAAATAGATATGAGAAAAGACAAGAGATGCCCCCTGGGTATGACAACCTTCTCATCATCATGTAGGCGAATCCAACGTAGTAGCAGGTGGTGATGTGACAGGTGGACACCCGGAAGTAGGAGGGCTGGGCTTGCTGTGATGGAGAGAAATTTATTTTGGAATAATTACGATAATAATTTTAAGTTTTATATTGCTTCTCGAAAATCACAAAAACCTTATTTCAGTGGAAGCAAATCGAAAGCAGAGAAGCTTTGAAGCCCCAAAAGAAGTTACCATTACATTCCATAGACAACCACACGCTACAGAGATCCCCGTTACACACCATGAAACACCATAAAGCACCCTTTAACTCAACCAACCATCATTACACCTAAAAAAACACCCTCATAAAAGGCACCACCAAAAAGCATCACCACAAGCCTTCTTGAGGAAATTGATTTTGTCAACGGCTTTAAGAGCCAAGTGGTAGTCTCCGAGCAGCGAGTGCAGCCTCAGCAGACCCACCAGGCTGAAGTAGCCCAACATTTTGTACAACTCGTGTCGACCAAACTCGCCTGCCACCTGTGGGTGAGGAGGAATGCAAGGGAGGATTTTCAGTGGCTTCCTGGACTGCTTGGAATACAAACAGAAACAGTAAGCAATTTTTTGATAAAATAATACAATACAACACATTACAAACACGAATATTATTATAGTGGCATTAACCCAGTAGAGTTTTGAGGCCACAAATAAAATTTGTCGGAACTCTCAAAGGCACTCACAAGCTCAGGGTTCTCGCCTGCAATGTATGCCTCGAGTTGTTGGTTGATGTCCGACTTGTCGACCAGGGTGTGGAGAACGTTGAGGACGTGGTGAACGTTCCAAAGGGAGGCGTTGTTCGACAACAGCTCCATCTCCTCATCTGTCTTCTTTGACATCTTCGAGCAACAGTACAGGCTGAATGACTGGTACTGTAGTTGGTGTTGGTTTCTTGTGGTGCTTTTGTTGTAGTTGGGGTTGTTTTGTTGGTGGTGATCATGACGGTACAAATGATTATTGTTGTGACGGAAAAGTTCAATTTATCAGCGCCATTCAAATTAATTTAAAACCAATTAATTTCAATTTAATCAATTAATTAAAATTTCAAAAAAGTTAATTAAAATTTAAAATGAAGTGCTTTTAGTTCAAAATGAGTTAGTTCCAATGATACATGGGTCCACTTGATGGTTCAACAGAGCGCACCTGGTAGATGAACTCATCAATTATGTCCCACAACCACTGGTTGGGAAGCACCAGAGATACTGGCTGTTTGGCATCTTGGAGGGAGGAGGAGTTAATAAAGAAATTAACCAACCAATTGAATACTCAACTAACCGACCAATCAATTACTTAACTAACCAACCAATCAATTACTCAACTAACCAACCAATTGAATACTAAACTAACCGACCAATCAATTACTCAACTAACCGACCAATCAATTACTCAACTAACCAACCAATCAATTACTCAACTAACCAACCAATCAATTACTCAACTAACCAACCAATCAATTACTCAACTAACCGACCAATCAATTACTCAACTAACCGACCAATCAATTACTCAACTAACCAACCAATCAATTACTCAACTAACCAACCAATCAATTACTCAACTAACCAACCAATCAATTACTCAACTAACCAACCAATCAATTACTCAACTAACCAACCAATCAATTACTCAACTAACCAACCAATCAATTACTCAACTAACCAACCAATCAATTACTCAACTAACCAACCAATCAATTACTCAATCAGCCAGCTAATTAAACACTCAATCAACCCACCAATTAATTACTCAACTAACCAACCAATCAATTACTTAACTAACCAACCAATCAATTACTCAACTAACCAACCAATCAATTACTCAACTAACCAACCAATCGATTACTCAACTAACCAACCAATCAATTACTCAACTAACCAACCAATCAATTACTCAACTAACCAACCAATCAATTACTTAACTAACCAACCAATCAATTACTCAACTAACCAACCAATCAATTACTCAACTAACCAACCAATCAATTACTTAACTAACCAACCAATCAATTACTCAACTAACCAACCAATCAATTACTCAACTAACCAACCAATCGATTACTCAACTAACCAACCAATCAATTACTCAACTAACCAACCAATCAATTACTCAACTAACCAACCAATCAATTACTTAACTAACCAACCAATCAATTACTCAACTAACCAACCAATCAATTACTCAACTAACCAACCAATCAATTACTCAACTAACCAACCAATCAATTACTCAACTAACCAACCAATCAATTACTTAACTAACCAACCAATCAATTACTCAACTAACCAACCAATCAATTACTCAACTAACCAACCAATCAATTACTCAACTAACCAACCAATCAATTACTCAACTAACCAACCAATCAATTACTCAACTAACCAACCAATCAATTACTCAACTAACTAACCAATTGAATACTTAACTAACCAACCAATCAATTACTCAATCAGCCAGCTAATTAAACACTCAATCAACCTACCAATTAATTACTAAAATAACCAATCAATTGATTACTCAAGTAACCAACCAACTACTCAAACAAATGAGTAATAAGCTGGAATCGATTGAAGATCAACCAATTAAAGTCAATAGACTGATAAGGAGTAAATTAATAACTAGGATTTCATGGTGCCCATAATTGAAGCTGAAAAATGTCGGGTGGTTATTGGGCAATGAAGAAACACCTGTGACAAGACTAGGACCATTGAAACAGATGAGGAATAGAAAGAAGAGTGAGAAAGGTAACATTGAGGTACCTATGATGAAGTTGAAGAGCTGGCAGTAGTTTTGGAAGCTTTCAATTCTCTCATTGAAGGTAGGAGTGAGCTGTGAAGTGGCGTGTGGTTAGAATGTATGTTGATTGTTATGAAGGTGTTGATGATTATGATAATGATTAATAAAAATAAAAGTGAAAAGGAAAATAAATGATGATGATAATAATAATAATAATAATAATAATAATAATAATAATAATAATAATAATAATAATAATAATAATAATAATAATAATAATAATAATAATAATAAAATGAAGAAGAACAATGAAGATGAAGATAAATTTGTAATTTGTTTAATTCAGGTGTGAAAATAGTGGTAGGTCTTGGTAAAAATGTGAACAGTGAAAGTGAATTAAAATGCCCACCTTGGCATAAATGTGTCTGTAGTACAACTCTTTGTACAGGATCAAAAAGATCTCATCTGTTTGAAACAAAGGATGAAGATTTTGGAATTTGAAATGAGATATTTTGTTTTTTTTTTAAATATAATGATAAACCAAAATAACAGGAATATTATAAAAATTTATGTTATGTCATGGGAAATAAACCTGTCTGCATGTAATTTGCGAGCATTTCTACACTGGGCCATCTTTCACTCGGGAAGAAACTAGCAGACAACTTGTTGAAGCTGTGTGGTGAAAAAAAATTAAAAAATGAAAAACAAAGTGGAATAAAAATAAGAAGATTAGTTCTTAAAACAACATTTTCATTTAAAAGTTAATCTAATCAATGCATTTGTAAAACTTTTTTTAGTCATTGAAGTCTACAGACCCTTCTTCATACGCGTTCTGAATCTCAAAAATGTTATGGTTTTGGATGTTCTGCTGGAAGTAGACGAGAAAGTTCTTGATCACTTCAGGGATGATGTAGCTGCCCTTCATCTGCGAGTACTCAATGTCTGGCTTCTGCCCTTCCGAACCTATTTTATATATTTTATGGCTTGATTATTGAGTCCAGAGCTTCATTTATTCAAATTCAGCTGTTTCTAGCTTTAGTGGATAATCATATTCACAAAGATGATTTTTTAAATTGTTTTTTAATATGAAACCAAAATACAGTTATTTTTTAAGTATAATTTTTTCAAACATTTAAAACAAACCATAATCGCCGCTTTGCTTTGGAATCCCGTATTGGGAATTGGACTGAAAAGGAAAGTTGAAATAATTGAATATGGAAGTTTAGGATTGAATAATAATTGTATTCGGGTACCGTTTTTTCCGGGTAAGCATCACTATCATACCACATGTTTGTAAAGATGTTACGATAAATGCCGAATGGAAAAGCTAGGGTCCAACTAATAAATGATAGTTAATATTGGTTTGAAGTTGAAAAAATGTGTCTGTATGAATTATAAACATGAACTCAAAAAATACATTTAGGAATTGAATTTTTTTTTTGAAATTTCAAACAAGCAAAATTTCATGAAAATGTGAAACCTCCGCTTTTCTAAAAATTAAAATGAAGTTTTTATTCATAAAAAAACAATTAGCTCTCAATGTTAACCTTGGATTTCTTATGACAATGAAGTTTTAGTCAATTTGACTTTGATGTTTTGTCATTCATTGAGAGATTTTGTAACACAACAAATTTATCAATAGTTACTTGATGTGATTATTCAATCTACTTTTATCAAAATAATTGTTAATTAAAATTACAAATAAAAAATTTTAATGCGCCTTTCAGAATGCTGTTCTAAGACGCTCCATGGAAACGGTTTTGCTTTTTCTTGGTTACTAGAGAACCAGATACTCTAGGACGGTGTCTATACCTTTGTTGAGCTGCCCTTCCTAGAGCCCAAACCTGGGATCACCCAAAAAACACATTTTAAAAATATATTCTTTATTGAAGCAAATCCAGACAGACGTTGGAAATGGCACAAAACATGGTGAAAAATCAAAATAAAAAAGAAAAAAATTAAAATCAACAATAACTGAATGTCGTAAAAACTGTCAATTTTTTTTCGCAAGAGATCAAAAACTGACTATAGAATCAAATTTTCGAATCTCAAAAATTTAGAATTGAGTTATAGTTTATATTGAATGACATTTGAAGAATGTTTCATCAAATTAGCCAAACTAGAATGTTGAAAGATTCTAAGAAACTCAAAAGCAGAATTGTCTATTAAACAAAATTAATGAGTTTTAAAAGTTTAGAATTGAATTATATCTCAAAACTACATAACATAACTATTGGAAAGTTATTTCAATATTTTCCTTTTCTTTTATTTCCCTTTTCAGCCATTTCTTATATTCACAGGGAAGTCTGTCTGGATACCACAATTCTTTGCAATTATTTCAACACTCGCTCACTTTTTTGTTTTTTAAGTTGGCAAACGGTATTCTTGTAGCCAATTGGTCAACGATTTTACAGCAATGTTTTTTTCTTCTCTACTCATTTTTCAAATTCACAGATAAGTCTGTTTGGATACCACAATTTTTTGCAATGCCTTTCAACACTTGTTCATTTTCTTGTTGAGTAAGTTGGCAAACAGTATTTATGTAGGCGTTGGTTGAATATTTCACTGCAATGTTTGTGTTTCAAACGATAAAATGGTGGATTCGGCAATTTCTTTTGAATCTTTTCAAAATATTCGTAATTACCAAAAACTATAACTCTCAAATGAATTAACTTTTTTATAACTTATATTTGAAGCTTTAAATTTCAAATATTTAATAAAAATAGTTCAAACAAAGTAAATTAAAGTAACGGCTATACACGCTTTCGCGAAACCGAAACTCCAAATCGGAAAAGGCCAATCATTATGCCACAGGCGAAGACAGGGTTTACTAATCGTAATAATAGAAACAAAAAGTAAGAAATTACACATAGTCTAGGTGAAACTGGGAATAAAATTGAAAGTCAATTTGATGAAAACTTGAAAGATAAATTGGAGAAAGATAAATTGGAGAAAGATAAATTGGAGAAAGATAAATTGGAGAAAGATAAATTGGAGAAAGATAAATTGGAGAAAGATAAATTGGAGAAAAATAAATTGGAGAAAGATAAATTGGAGAAAGATAAATTGGAGAAAGATAAATTGGAGAAAGATAAATTGGAGAAAGATAAATTGGAGAAAGATAAATTGGAGAAAAATAAATTGGAGAAAGATAAATTGGAGAAAGATAAATTGGAGAAAGATAAATTGGAGAAAGATAAATTGGAGAAAGATAAATTGGAGAAAGATAAATTGGAGAAAGATAAATTGGATAAGCCGGTATAGAAAAATGGGATATAAAATCGGTGGTAATGAGATCGAAAGCAATGAGAGATGCTGATGGTGGAGATTGACTTGAATAGTTAAAGTAGAAGTAGGTTGAGGTGGGATCGGGGCAATAAAGCATGAAAGTAATGAAAGTCTTGGAGGCAATGAACTAAACCATTGAAGGTAGGAGCTAAGAGGATAAAGGGTGATTAAGGAACTTTCTGTTAAAAACTGCTTAAACAGGTGAGTCCTCAGAGCCTTACGGAATGAAAAAAGAGAAGTGAGAAAGTGTTGTCTAAAAAATAGCCTCAGTGTGATAATGCTGCTTTGGCGTAGGTGTGGTTAAGGGGAGTTTATGAAGAAGTGATAAAAGGTAGAAGATTTGATAATCTTAGATTAGTGCTGTGTTCAGTGTCATTAGTCTTTTTTTTTGTTGTTTTCATATGCTTCACGTGTTTTCTTTCGTTTATTAAATTAATAATATTCATTAATTTACTAATTATTAAATTAATTCATCCTATTCGTATTATGGGCATCATAATTTATTAGTACACATATTAAAGCTTTCTTTTATTTATCTTTTGATTTTTTAACTTATCCATCATCATGATAATCTGAACCAAAATCATATTTTTCAAAAGCCGAATTAACTTAAATAATTACTTAATAAACATAATTCAAATCTCTATTAGTCATTTTCTCTATAAAAAGGTCCACAGTGGGTTGGTATCTGGTGTTGAAAACTTTTGAAACTGAACCAAATAAAAGACAAAAAGATAGCAAACATGCTAAGAGGGTTGTAACGGACAAGCTGAAACACTCTTTAAGACTTAATCATGCTTCATAGTCAAGACAACTCATGGGAAAATGAGTTTATTTGTTTGCAGATCAAAATAATTTTTAAAAACAGTCCATAATGAGTAAGAATTATGAAATTCTATTCAAGCACTGGTAAAAAGTGTTTAAAAAATTTTTTTTGACTACGTTTACGCAGTTATCTTATCTAACGGCACTTCCTGAAAAGCTCCAACGATCGTTTTGAAAAGGTCGAAAATGGTTCAAATTTATGCGCCAAAAATAAATACTTGAAGATATTTCATGTATTCATGCTTTTAAATATTAAATGATAAAAAATCAAGAACTTCTGTTAATTTTATTGCTGCAAGTGAACGTAAATGACCTGATTCAATTTTGAGAGGCGTGGTGGATATTTTTGACAAATGCTTTTTTGATGTTCGCGCGCGCGTGTGTGCTTTTGTGTGTGTGTGTGTGTGTGTGTGTGTGTGTGTGTGTGTGTGTGTGTGTGTGTGTGTGTGTGTGTGTGTGTGTGTGTGTGTGTGTTTTTTTTTTTTTTTTTTTTTTAAATTTTTTTTTGTGTGTGTCATCTGCAGAACAAAGGGCATGCTTAAATGTGTGATATGTAAGTGATGATAGCTTTTATAACGCTATAAATCAAATAAACAAGGAGAAGTCGTAGATGAAAAATTTTCATAAATGAGAACAATTCGTATTAATAGAATTTTTAATTACCAATAATATACAAATGATTTAAAATTTGAAGTAATCATTGAAACAAACATTGTTAAAATCACAAGAAACAAAAACATCCATCATATGCAAACTGGAAAAAGAGAGAAAGTTGAAAGAAGAGATGGAGTAAACTTGGCAATGGAGCAATAATAACTTATACCAAAGAACCGCAAGAACAAAGCTCTTTGAGAGGTGGCATTAAGGACCAATATGCCTCAAGTGGAAAGGTGGAATGATTCAAATGAAAACACACCACTGTTTTCCATTGTTTCAAATTGGGAGGAAAAAAAATCTACATTGTTATGTGATTAAAAATATAAAGAAAAAACGTTATGATAGACGCAAGCGTTGGTGACAGTAAGTGAGTGTGAGGAGTTCAAATAGAACGGAAGTCAAGTAAGCACGCTTTCGTTGGAAAAGTCCAAGCAAGACCACACAAAAGGTCATCCCAAGCTCACAAAAGGGCGGTACACTAAGACATGAGAGATTGGTAACAAGGTGGCAATTATGCAGCTGTAGTTTAATATCTGTTGGGACCGTCTTCAGAGAAGGAGGTGGCAACGGCGGACGAGGCGGCTTGGCGTACTGCTGAGTTACTCATCACTCCAGCAGCAAACTCCCTTTGCGCCTGTTCGAAGCTCGCGTCGGTGTTCCTATAGTAACGCAACACCTGCAACATCAATGAGTGGAGAACGTGAAGCTTCTTGAAGAATCAAGCGCTTCATAAGGAGTTTTAAGTATATATTACCACTGTCATCACCACCAACACGACCACCACAACCATCGTCACAACGACCACTAATGATCCCATCATCAGAACCACAATAATTATCACAACTATTACAACCACCACTTTAACAAACACCACAACCCCACTGATTATCACAACCACCACCCTAACAAACACCACAACCACAATGACCACCACTTCTCAAGTTACCTTGATTATCAGTAAGAAGCCGACTGCGGCATTCAAGGCAAACAAAACTCCCACCACCACCATGAACACCCCCACACCGCTGTTCTTGGTTGACGCCGTTGCTATGCCGCTGATGAAGCCCCTGCGTCCATTAAGGTCACATCATCATCGTCGTCATCATCATCATCATCATCATCATCATCAAGAAAAATTTGTTTAGGATTTATGAAATAATAATAATAATAATATTATTATTAATATGAATAACAATAGCAATAATAATAATAATAATAATAATAATAATAATAATAATAATAATAATAATAATAATAATAATAATAATAATAATAACAAAATGATAATATTTTTTTATAATTAAAAAAAAATTAATCTGGATAGATACTAGAAAATAGTGACTAGAAAGTACAAATAGGAAGACATAGGCGAAGAAAGAGAAGTACAGAGAGAGTCAAACACACGTACACTCCACCAGATCCGGGGATGCCGATGCACCAGATGACCATGATGCAGTTGTGGATGAAGTAGGACAAAAAATATGTGAAAAAGCTGATGCTGCTGTCGATTCTGTGTGTGTGTGTGTGTGTGTGTGTGTGTGTGTGTGTGTGTGTGTGTGTGTGTGTGTGTGTGTGTGTGTGTGTGTGTGTGTGTGTGTGTGTGTGTGTGTGTGTGTGTGTGTGTGTGTGTGTGTGTGTGTGTGTGTGTGTGTGTCTGTGCTTGTCTGTGCCTGTGTTTGCTTGCTTGTGAAGCCGAGTAAACAACGATGTCATACGTTTTTGTCAAATCTGACAAGGGTGTCTTCTCGGAATCTAAACCTTAATCTAATTTAATTTAATTTAATTTAAGCTTATCCAATCTAATCTGATATTATCTGAATTGAAGATCTCATCCACTTTAATCTTTCACTTCTATTTTGATTAGCCAATAACCTAATTAATAACGCCGCATTAATGGATTGAAAGTGGCAAAAAATTTTCAACGAACCTGAAGGCTTTGTAGACGCCTCTGAAGCAAAAAACATAGGCAAGAGGAGGGAAGATGATGAGATAGAGAATCGAAAGACCAAACATGGTGCCTGATGTTTGGTCGTTGTTCACAAGGAGGTTGCTCAAGGCAGCCAGGAGGTTCAAAAGCATAGTGCAACAGAAAGCTGTGGTGATAAGAGATTTTTTGGGAAGGGGGGGTGAGAGGAGTTGAAGATTCATTGACTTCTTCTTCATTGATTTATTGCTTGGACCGAATAGTTTCAAGACTTGGAAAGGTAAATTTATGGATCTAATCCAGTCTAAATAAAGAACCGTCGTGATACTGTTAAAAAACCTTAATTAAAAGCTTGATTGGTGTTCGTTCAAGTGGATCATGGAAACAGATGGGATGTGGAAAAGACAGTTCCTCCTCCCACGGGAGCGCCTTTGAACAAAGTGCTAAAGAGCGCATTGAAAAGGTTTTGATTTGTTTCGATAGAAAACTCACCGATCCACGAGATGAAGTGTTGTCGAACGATGAGTTGAAAGCGCTGTGGAATGTCCATGTTGATGTCCTGTCGGAAGCAGGGCCTGATAGGACAACAGACCGGCAGTGGAGGAAAGTTTTTCTCGGTTCCTTGATAGAGAGGTGTTCTAGTTATTGGCTTAGAGTAAAAGTATGGACTAATAATTAAGTTCTTGTTTCTGAGAAATAAAAAAAATGTTTTATATAATAGGAAATGGTCCGATCTAATCTAACCGACCCATTGTGCAGGCTATCCATGCTTCAAAGGTGAAAAATGGTCGAAAAAAGGCTTGATTAGTTGATCATGGCAGAAATATGTGAGACACGTAATGTATTTTTAATGGCTGGAAGTTTGATTAGGACAAATTAAAACAGCTAATAATGGGAAGTAAGTGTATCTGAAGTCTCAAACGTCTTAGAGGCCACATTCCCTCAGTACTACATTTGAAAACTCGAATGAGATTTTGTACTACCTGATTACTTACCATTCAAAGTGTACTACTCGTGAAAGTGAATTGAATTGATTACTAATCATTGAACTAGCAACACAGCTCCACGGTCATGCATACATTATTTTGTCGGCAAATGACACTTCTGAAAATAGCAGCGATCTCAAATTGAAACGTTTTGAAACTATTTATAAAAAAGAAAAGAGAAGATAAAGACGTTGTTTTTGTTATTGGATTTTTTTTCTTCAATAAATAAATAAATTGAAAAAAAAAACAAAAAAACAAAGGAAAGATAGGTTAATCGAATCTCTTTTGTTATTTATACTTAATTTTATTCATACGCTCATGTAACTATCCTGAACTGCTTTTGTCTGAATGTGCTTCAATGAAGACTATAAAAAGCATCAATCAGCACAAAGTATAACAATTTAACAAATCTTTAGTACACCTTTACACAAACGATCACTCCTCATACAAACCTCCACTCTTCATACAAACGATCACTCTTCATACAAACGATCACTTAATACAAACCATCACTCCCTACACATATTTACTGAGTTTCAACGCATCTTTACTAGCTTTCAACACGTATTTACTGAATTTCATCACAAATCTACCAGATTCGAACAAATAGTTGAATTTAACACATATCTGTCACATATTGAAACATTTAAAGAATATATAAACTCATAAAACGTCTCTTCTCCCCACTCACCAACAAGACCCTGGTTGATCCTCTGCTCCCTTTTTTCCAGTTCTTCTACTTTTTTGTCTAATTCTTCTTGCTGTTTTCTCAAGGTCTCTGCCATTTCTTGCTGTTGGCTGCTGCTGGTTGTTGTGGCAATGGGAGTTGATGTTATTTCACTTGGCTGGATAACAGCTGGCATCTGATCCTATGTGGTGAGAAAGTGATGAGTTTGAGCAAATTTTGATACCACAACAGCTTTAGCTTTTTCAGACTGCAACTTTTATTTTTTTAGCTTCTTGATAGTTTAAAATGCATGGTTACTTTATTCTTATCTTCATTGGAAAATGGATTGAAGTCTTTGAGTTGATCTTGATTGCCATTCTCTGTTGTGCCTTTTTGGGCCTGATTCACTGAAGAATCCTGAAAAAAAGAAATCATTTACAACATTTTGAGAAGGGCATTTCAAAGTATAGATTTATTGATTAGTATATTTTTATTTCAAACAGAAATTCATAACTTATCTGGTTACGAAACCGAAATATTGAGTTCAATTAAAAATTTTCTAAACCTATAACAAAATGTTCAGTAAACTGGTCCATAATATAAATCATAAAACGAAATATAAAAAATAGACAAAAAAAAACTAATAAATGAAATTTAAATACATTGAAGGGGTCTTGGAAAGGGTTCGAATCGTATTCTTCCATTTTTTACAAACGCAGATGTTAAAAATCAGAAGGTTGAAGAATATAGGAAGAATCTACTCACAAGACCAAATGTAAACATATCTGATTGCCAGGTAAGCCGACTTCCTTATCTGTTTAAAACATATTATTTCTCAATGAAACCTATCAATTAATTGAAAATTATGTTTCATTTGACCTTTAATTTTTTTTTCTCAATTAAATTCTGTTTATTTTAAAATGCTTATAAAAATTCAAAAAATCTTGGAGACATGACTCATTGAAAATTATATTTTTTTTTCTGATATTTTTTAATTATATTTTAGAAAAGTTATTTTATTACAGCTATAAACTTTTTATGCCTTCTACTTTTAAATCGGCTTCAATTTACTTAAGCCTAAAAGTATAAGTGTGGTCTGGGAATTTAGTGTTGTCGCTCTAATTCTTGAAAAAAACTTATTTACTGACTATTTTTCAATTTTTTAAGAAGTTTTTTTAATTAAAAGCTTTCTTTCCAAAATATGTCTGTAGATTTGTTGGGCAAGAAATCTATAAAACTTATTGTAAGTAACATAATTCGAGAATGTGGTTTCGAAAAAGCTCAGGAAGTTTGCCTGGAAGGGCTCTGTGAAATATATGCTGCTTGTTAGTAAAAATAGATTCAATATGTACTGAATTTTCAGATAAACAACGTCATTTTTATTCAAATAAACTTGTTTCAACGAATAGTTTTGAGGGAGGTGGTGCTGTGCACGAAAGCTTACGCAGAACTGGCTGGACGAACTCAGCCACTGGTCACTGATATTGTCATGGCCTTTACTGAGCTAGGTTCATCTGACGTTCTTATAGCCAGATTTTTAAAATTTTAATTATTGCATTGTTTTTCATGACTACTAATTATCAATAATTTTCCAATTCAACTAATTATTTTTGTTTGTTATTTGCAGGCTTTGATTATTCAAGCTTGCAAAAGCCACTGCAAGGGAATTCTTGTTTAGGGTTGTCGAAATGTAGGTTTTTTAGGATTCTAAAGCAGCCTCACACACAACTTATTTGTTTTATTTTCAATGATTTAATTATGAAACTTCTCAAAACAAACAGCTTAAACACTTTGATACTTATATTCAAAACTTTCCATCAGTGATGAAAGCAACAGGCACCAACAGCACGGCCAGTAAAGTTTTGAGGGTAGGAGAAGCAAGGAGCTTGTCACATGCACCTTCATATCTGCCCCCTCTTCCTGACCCCCACACCTACATCCGAACTTATGTATGTTTTTAAAATTTTGTACAAACTATAAAAATAATATCCCATAACTCATCAAATTTTCTATAACTTTCTTGAAATTCAAATTCAATTTGTATAATAAGAGTAATAAATAAGTAAGAATATAATAAATTAATTTGTACAACAAGAGTTACGTTTTGAAGCGCCAAGGCAAGAGACTAAGGAGCCTTAATGAACCCAATGTATGAATTCTTAATTATTCATACATCACTCCTATTCCCATCTCTCTACACTGGCTGCCTTTTACTGAAAGATTGATGTTTAAAATATGCATCCTTGTGTTTAAAATTAAAAATAATTTTTATCTACCCACCTTCTTGACCTTGTCGACTCACCACCACACGAAGCACTCGCATCCTTTACCCACTTTCACTTTTTCACTCCCATAACCACACCTACACCAAACCAGCACTTTCCTATTGCGATCCCTTTTTATGGAACACTTTTCTTTCCAACTTCACCTTCTTCGATTCTCTTCTTTCATTCCGTACAGCTCTTGAAACTCACCTGTTTAAGCAGTTTTTAACAGAAAGTTCCTTAATCACCCTTTATCCTCTTAGCTCCTACCTTCAATGGTTTAGTTCATTGCCTCCAAGACTTTCATTACTTTCATGCTTTATTGCCCCGATCCCACCCCAACCTACTTCTGCTTCAACTATTCAAGTCAATCTCCACCATCAGCATCTCTCATTGCTTTCGATCTCATTACCACCGATTTTATATCCCATTTTTCCATACCGGCTTATTTTAACTTATCTCACTCCGGTCTAGTCTTCAGTTTTTAATCATTTGACTTTCAATTTTCTCCCCATTTCTTTTTAAACTATTCGTTATTTCATACTTCTCATTTCCATAATTTTTATTTTTATTTTTATTATACCATGTCCGCGCCTGTGGCATAATGATTGGCCTGTTCCGCTGTAAAGTTTGTCTGGGCGAGCCCAAAGAGTTTAAGAAATGGCAGCTCAACCAAAGTATAGCCGCCATCCTAGAGTACCTAGTCTTCTAGTGGCCCAGAGAGTAAAACCGTTTCTATGGGAGCGCCTTTATACATATCGCTAAAGGGCGCGCTAAAAATTTCTTTATTAGATTAGATCAGGTTAACAATGTCCAACAGGCGCCGATAAAGCCTCTGAGTGACTACATGGAGCTGCGCAAGAGGATCTCTGCTCAGAGGGACAACATTGAAAAGGCCTTGACCCGGTTCATCGCCATGACTGGAGCCACTGAGAACCTCTTCGCTGAAGACCCCTATGCTTTCCCTTGTAAGCTCAACCTTTGCCATGATTGCACGAATATCATTTACTTTCGTTTTAGTCTCATTATAAATTTCCAAGTGGAATGTTCATATGAATTCCAATATTATTTTCATAATTTTTTTATACTTATATATCAAACTAATTATTTTTCATCAAGCTTTTTCTCAGAGTTCCAATGTAAAATGCGATAATTTTTAAAAATACCGTACAATAAGCCGCCCAACATCCTCATGTACCCTCTCCATAGTGATAGCCAGTCGGTTGCCTAGTTTGACGGAGAATGTGATTCTGAAGGAAGATCTGGAAGACGAGGATGACGAGGTGGAAAGGGGCAAGGGAGACCTAGGCGAAGATGATGTCCCCATCGACAACCCCTACCTCAACCCCATCATCATGCCAGACGTCAGCTGATGAATTTTTTTTTTGTTCTTACGTTTGCTGTTTGTTTTTTTTTCCGTTATTTGTAAAACTATCGCTCTTATGTCTAGCGGGAATTGTCGATAAATACGTTTCGACTTTTCTGTTCAAATGAAGCTCAGCTTTTATGGATTAAAAAATTTTCGACTATTTTTTTTATTATTTTTGTTTGAGACACAAAACTTTGCTGAAATTATGTTACAGAAAATGAGACACATAAAAAGTCTTCAAATGAAATTAAATGGTTAACAGTAAAGGAATTACAGAAATGCAACAATAATGATCGGAGTGAAATTTTTTATATGAAAATTGAAAGACAAAAATACAGCATATCGATTCATAATGTCTATGAAAACAGCATGTAACCATAAAAACCGCAGGTGAAACTGCATAGAAGAGACTTATCGAAAACTACAAAACAGCATTGGTTTTAGGAACTAAACTTTGAAACACTGAGTAAGCTTGCATTGAGTTGAGCGCCAAGTCGTCATCCATCACCACTCCGTCTGTGTTGGCGAATGGCTTGCTGTAGAGGCCCACGTAGGTAGGCGAAGACTTGACGGGCAAGGCGTTCTTGATGACTGCAGGGTACGGGGGGTCGGGCAGCATGTCCATGGGGTTGGCCTTCTTGTCCATCATCACTTGAGACACCAGCAGAGGATCCTCGTTGAACTTGCTTTGCGAGTTGAGCCTGTTGGAGGAGGGGATGGTGGAGTACTCATGGATGTTGTATGGGTGATGGGGGCCATTGTTTGGAGGCAGGTTAGTTCCTTCACAGTTCAACCAGCGAGAAAAACTCTGTTTCCTCTGATTCAGTGCCTTCATCAGCCAGTCAGGACTTGTCGGGGCTGGAATGGTGTTCGAAGTGTCTGCGGTGGGATGAGAAAAAGCATGTTTAAAGTAAAAACGAGTTTTATAGAAAAATCAATAAGAAATATATTTTTTCATTTGGATCATGTGTGTTGTAAAATTCACGGAGGTTTTCAAGGCTGAACCAACCATAGTCCGAAGAGTTGTACATGGTGTCCCTGTACGTATGTAGGCTTCTGTATTTGTCCATCGAAGGCTCCTCATTCAAGGTCCTGTATCAAGTTCCAAAATAAAAACTATCAAACTGGAAAGAAAAAAACTTTTGAAATTGAAAAAAGTGAAAAAGAGAGAAAATGGATACAAATTATTATTTTTTAAATAAAAAATAATTAAATTAGCCGGAAAAAAAGATTTGGTAGTCGAAATGTTCACTTCAAAACCAGCCTGTTGTTCAGCATGTCTCCAAGGTTGTGGCTGTAACACTTGTCCGCATCCATTTCGACGTCAGAGCAGTAGAGGCGAGAGGCCTTCTTCTCGTTGTTCGCCTGGTGTTGATGTGTCGGTGATGTGATGCCTTAGCGGTCTGTCAACTTGCTGAAGAATTTTTAAACTAACGAAAAAGTTACTTAAACAAAAAAAATTGTCGATTGAATTTTTGAGTAAAATTTTGATAAATGAAGGTCTGTTTGATGAATGAGGTCTTGAATGGAAGTGTGTGAATGAATTTTTGAAACAAAAAGAAGATTAATGGGCAGTTTTTAACGATGTGTGTTTAACCTTAAAGGATTGTAGCTAGATACCATTCTTGATTGGTAGTAGTAGTAGTAGTAGTAGTAGTAGTAGTAGTAGTAGTAGTAGTAGTAGTAGTAGTAGGAGTAGTAGTAGTAGTAGTAGTAGTAGTAGTAGTAGTAGTAGTAGTAGTAGTAGTAGTAGTAGTAGTAGTAGTAGTAGTAGTAGTAGTAGTAGGAGTAGTAGTAGTAGTAGTAGTAGTAGTAGTAGTAGTAGTAGTAGTAGTAGTAGTAGTAGTAGTAGTAGTAGTAGTAGTAGTAGTAGTAGTAGTAGTAGTAGGAGTAGTAGTAGTAGTAGTAGTAGTAGTAGTAGTAGTAGTAGTAGTAGTAGTAGTAGTAGTAGTAGTAGTAGTAGTAGTAGTAGTAGTAGTAGTAGTATAATTAAACTGAATTATTCACATACTGATGAGGCCAGCGACATTTCTCTGTTAAGGTTGGTGAGGACGATGGATTCACTGTTTTCAGGAATCTCGCCCATGATGAGACTCTCCCGCAGCTGACTTTGGTTTTCGGAAATGTTACAAGGGTTTCCGTCCATCCTGTTCCCGTCCACGTTGCAGGGGTTGTACTTGATGCTGGCGTTGAACATGTCGTAGTTGGTGTCTCCAAGAGGCTGGGGCTCCTTGGGCGCCTTTTTGGTCTCTTTGTGGGTGACTGAACACACCACACAGATGAGCACCAGAATGATCAGCAAGCAGCCAGCTGCCACGCCTACCACAATGGCCAAGTGAGCCTCAGTCAGTATCCTCTGCACCGTGATGGGACGAGCCTGCGTGTGAGCGGCCGAAAGGGAGTCGACGAAGATCTCTAGCGTCGCCACGGTCATCTTCACCGGGTAGCCGCAGTCTCTCACCAGAACCACAATGCTGAAGGCGTTTTCGTTTAAAGGTAGATGAGTGGTGAGAAACAACCTACCCGTTTCTGGCTCCATCCGAAATAGATTGGGATGGCTGCTTTGTGAGATGGTGTAGATGAGCATTGAGTTGTTGCCTGCGTCGATGTCTTTGGCGTTGATGGTGGTAAGCAGCTGGTCTGGTCCTGCTTGCTGAGAAATGAAGATAGTGTCATTTCCTGACACGGGGAAGTCAATGATTGGAGGGTTGTCGTTTTCATCTTCAACGTACACGTTAACGATGGCCGTGTCGTTCAGTTGCGGCTTTTGGTCATCCTTGACACGCACCTTCAAACGGTGCACCCCCTTCTCTTCCCGATCAAGCTTCCTGGTGGCGAAGATAACACCTTGTTTGCTGTCAATCTTAAAGAACCTGGAGCTGGTTTCGTTGGTGGACAGAAGCGCAAAAGACTTTCTTGATATGAGGTCTCGATCGATCGCTGTCACATGTCCAATGTTGATCTTTCCGTGCCTGTTTTCAAGCACTGTGAAGTTGTAGACTGGCTGTTTGAATCTCGGAGGCTCGTCATTCACGTCCAGCACCGAGACAGCCACCGTGGCACTCGAAGACTTCCTGCCCGTCGTCTCATCTCCACCATCTGTGGCCACGATGGTGAACTTGTAGAAGCTGTTGTTCTCCCGGTCCAGTGGCACTGTGGTCCATATCTCCGCACTACGGTTACAAAATGACAGTTTTTTTTACAATAATGTAACTTTCAGTCAAAGTTTTGGAATTGATTATGTCTAGAAAATTATAAACAAAACTGACCTTTTTTCGTCTATTTGAAATACGTCATTTGAGTGCGAGTGGATGGAGTAGGTGATTCTGCCGTTCGAACCCAAGTCTGCGTCATCGGCTTTCAAGTTGTGATTCATCTTCTGTTAATTTTGACGCTTCCGCTGAAACTCTCCATTATTAAACTATCTATCGGAGATATCAATCTAATCTAATCTAATCTAATCTAATCTAATCTAATCTAATCTAATCTAATCTAATCTAATCTAATCTAATCTAATCTAATCTAATCTAATCTAATCTAATCTAATCTAATCTAATCTAATCTAATCTAATCTAATCTAATCTAATCTAATCTAATCTAATCTAATCTAATCTAATCTAATCTAATCTAATCTAATCTAATCTAATCTAATCTAATCTAATCTAATCTAATCTAATCTAATCTAATCTAATCTAATCTAATCTAATCTAATCTAATCTAATCTAATCTAATCTAATCTAATCTAATCTAATCTAATCTAATCTAATCTAATCTAATCTAAAAATTTGTATAGCTTTGCTTACACATATTTCAAGAGCATTCTTATAATATTCCAACCTAATCTAAGCTGATCAAAGGATTTGCAGAGCATTTTTAAATACCAATCAAACTAGAATTTTCGAGTTCATAAAGTCAAAAAGTTGAATTCTACACAAACTTAACGCAAAAGTTACCTGGAACGCCTTGTTGTTTTCCATGATGGAAATGTTGTAGAAGGACTTTGGAAATTTTGGCGCGTTGTCATTGACGTCGAGAACTTTCACCGTGAACCTGGAGTGTGAAGTATGTCGTGGGTGTTCGCTATCGACGCACGTGATGACCAAGAGGTGTTCCTCGTCTGTTTCCCGGTCCAAAGCCGAACTCGTCTGCACCAGATACTTGTCAAAATTTTCTTTCTTGAGTGCGAAGGGATTTTCCTGCGACTGCGGAAGAATTCAAAGGACTGGTTTTGTAATTTATAAAAAAAAAATTTTTTCGTTTGCCAAATATAAAGTCGATCCCGAAAGGCTTAAGATGGCCTTTTCATAAATTATAATTTTTCTATGCTGTTCCTTAATGCGCCGTCATAGTCGAAAGCAATAACCTGGTTGACAGAAAGGTGGCACTGCACGTTAGTGTCTCCGTCAGCGTCACTGACGCTAAACTTCAGTACCTTGGTCCTCCTAGGCACGTCTTCTGGCAACCTCACCTCCTTCCTGCCCTTCTCAAACGCTATCTTGGGCTGGTTGTCGTTTATGTTTTCAACGTTGATGGTCACAGTGGCTTTGGAGGAAAGAGGATCAATGCCCTGGTCCTTTGCTATCACTTCCAACTGGATTGAAGTCATTTCCTCGTAGTCAAGACGCTTCAAAAGGCTCAGTATTCCAGTGGTTTGGTTGAGTCTAAAGTACTTTCCGAATTGACTTTTGCTTTTGTCGGCCAGGGAGTAGTTGATGAGTGAGTTCTCGCCAGCGTCGTAGTCAGTGGCGGTGAGAATGAGTAGTTGTTTGCCTGGAGGGGTGTTTTCAAAGACACTCAATTCAAACTTGGCGGTTTTGAATTGAGGCTGGTTGTCATTGAGGTCAAGCACTGTGACCTCCACGGTGGCAGCGCCCGTCTTGTTGCCTCCGTCTGCCGCGATGATGTGCAATAAGTACACAGTCTGCTCCTCGCGATCAAGTGGTTCGTTGGTGTGCAGCCACACGTCGTGGATCTTGCCGTCTTGTGACTTCTCCACCTCCAAGTGAAACCTTCTTAGGTTCTGAGAAAGTTGACCAGGGTCCATGTAATAGTCAACCACCCCGAACCTGGGACTGTCCTCATCTTCGGCCAGGTGCAGAAGGAAGAACTTGCCTGGGGGGGTAGATTCCGAAATAGTGGTTTTCATGTAAGGTTTGGGAAAGGTGGGCTGGTTGTCGTTGATGTCTTCAATTTCGAACTCCAGCTTGGTAACGCTGAAAGGATTTTGACGAAGAATTCGGTACTTGAGGACGCACTCTGGCTCATTGGGACAAAGCTTCTCTCGGTCCAGACCGCTCGACAGCCTCACAACTCCCGTCGAGGCATCAAAGTCAAATATTTCAACCTTTTCTTGTGAGAACTGTTTATTCTCGGGAAAGATTTTGAGTTTGTTAGACTCAAAGTCGAGTTCTTTTTTCATGTCCAGCAATATGGTCCCCACCATCACTTCCTCATGGATCTTCTTCCTTATCACCTTCCGCTTCTCTGCGTGCACGCCCCACGTCGTCAGTAACACCCCTATCAGCACCCATTTGGTTGCTAGCATGGCTTCTAGTCGTAGCTCTCTTTGAAAGTGGCTCTGTTGGGAGGAAGGAATGATTCGAAGCACCCATAAAACAAAATATTTGTAGGCATGTGACTTTGTGTGTGTGTTCATGTTTGTGCATGTGTTTTCGGGTATGAAAGCGTATGTGTTTTGACGTATATCATTGTGCATGTACGCGTACGTTTTGATGCAAAACACTCAAAGAGATGTAGCGATTAACAAAAATGCTCTCAAACGCCCAGGGAGGCATAAAGATGGGCAGCTATAGGAGGCCTAGCCAGTCGTGTTTGCATGCGCACTGTAGCAAGGAGAGCTTAGTTGTAGTTTAAAATTTACGATGCTCAAAAGGCACGCCGTAATGCCCAAAATGGCAAATCACTATGGACTGTGTGATTCCTTCTTCACCTTTTTGATTTTCAGTAGAAGCTAATTTTAACTCATTTCATTAATGGGGCTTCAATGAAGCGACCTATTTTGTGCCTTTCATTCGAATCAAAATACAATTTGAAAAAAAAAATTGTTAAAAAGAGAAAAACATGATTGGGCTTGAAATGTAAGGGCTTGTGCGAGGAGGCAAGAGAGGCGTTTTGAAAGATAAGCATGTGTAGAGAGCCCTCTCACAAGCATAATTGCATGGCCAGTGTTTACTCTCATTCTGAGGGCCATTGTGACGTATACTGCCTGAATTAATATCCACCTCTGGCGTGTTTAGTTGTATCATGAATTCTAAAAAATAATTTTTGTGGGGTTTTGTTTTGTTTCCTTCAATTGTTTCTTGATCAACAGTTTTGAATTGAATGAAAAAGTATTTTTGTTTTTGAATTTAAAAAAAAATTAAACTTTATTCATCGTCTTTTTACTCAAATAATTCTTTTGTTTTGGGCCTTCTTTAAATTTTTCAAAAAAACTTTTTTGCAAAGAAGTTCCAAAAAAAACAAATTTTCACACCGTGTTTTCAAATTAATTTCAGGAACTTTTGTGCTTCAAAGCAAAAAAAATTTATGTTTATAAATAATTTAAACTTTTGTGAAAGACGAAGAATGAATGTAATTCTAAAACTGACTAAAACCAAAGCTGGTCAAGAAAATACTACCAATGACTATTATTTAAAATATATTCAAATCCTTTTATTATATTTGAATCAAATTATTATACACATGTTTTAGGCAATGCTGAAAATATTTCCGAAAATCGACAAGTGTAGAAAAGTGTAAAAAATGAAAAAAACTCACTTAGCTTTTATAAGGAAGGTACATGGCAGGCTGAAAATTTAACAACTTTTACCACTAAAAAATATTAACAAAACCAAGAGATTTCAACAACGTATCGAGCGACAAGGTAGAAGATTTTGATGGCTACTTGAAAATTGGACGAGAATTAAACTAATCCATTCACTGCAGTCCGCTCTCTCCAACGCAAGCACACGCCTGCAGGCAAGCAGCATACATTAGCGTTGTCCTTCTCGCATCTCTATCATCCTCTCCTTCGCATCCTCTTCGCTCGCCAGTATCGTCATCATCGCCACTTCGTCGTTGGTTTCATCTTCTTCATTTCCTTTTCGTCCTCTTCCTTCTCCTCCTCTTCTTCCTCTTCTTCTTCTTCTTCTTCTTCATCGACGTCATGGTCATCTATAGGCAACATTGCTTGTCGTTCTTGTTGACTGAAACGAGAACTTAACACAATCCAGACTCTCTGTGCAGCATAGACCGTAAGAGAGGTGTGTGCGTGTGCGTGCATACATAATCCATCGGTGTGATGCAATGTGTTACAGTATTATTGCATAAGAACCACAATAGGAATTTTCAATTATTAAACCACAAATGGCTGCTCAATCAATGACGAGTGCCATATTTATTGATCTTGTGAAGTTTTCATTCAAATTTATGTCTCAAGCCTCCCTCTAGAGTTTGGACCCAAAGTTCCACGTTTCTATGCATTTATTAACAGTTTTGCAGTGATTTTAAAAATATATATTTTTTAAATAAGAACTAATATTTCAGAATTTTTTTTAGTAATATCTATCAGTTAGTTGTACACAAAACCGTCTAGAGTATATGAATCTTTTTGATTAAAATTTTTCTTTTTGTTTTATTCTTTTTATTTCCCTTGTCTCGTTTGCGGTTGAATGGCAATATAGGTTGCCGAGAAGAGAAAATGAAAAATTGTGCATGTAATATTGTTTGACTGATAACAATGGCATTTTTTTGTTAGGGTTTTATGAATTTATTGAAAAAAAAATCTGAGCCAATTTCAGCATTCACGAGTTTGCTGCTACTTAAAGAAGAATAAAATTGCGCTTGGTATCAAAATGAATTGAATTTAAAAATTGCTCCAAAAACAAAAAAAGATCCAAATTACTTGAGAAAATTAATGTATGCAGACGAACTAATTGAATGCAAGGATTCTATTATGCAAATCTGCATGTTTTTAATCTCTGAAAAAACAGCCCTTGTCAGTTCTGGCCACGGGATCAACAAAGCGACCGCCGGGAGTTGAACTCATAACTCTTGTTTAGGGTTCCAGTCGGCTTCTTCGGGAATTTTTTAATCTCAAGCCACAAGCTGTTGCTTGAAATCATAAGTCTGCCTTCTTCATTTTATTGTTTTTTTTATATTTATCAATTTCTGCCTTCGTTTTCGATATTTTTAAATCCTAGAACGTTACTCTTGGACAAAATCCCTGAGAGAAGCATGTTTTAAATCAAATGTTGATGTGGAAAAGTTTTAGTGCGAGTTTGAAAGTTTGAAATGTGACTTTTGAAAGCTCCAAAAACATCAATTTTGTTTAAATATTTTCAAAAAAGCTGTACTCAGTAAATATAAAAACACTGGTAATGGAAATTTGTGGATTGAAGCGGAAACAAGAATTTCAAAAATCACAAAACAAACGAACAAATAGAAAAAAAGAAACAAACGAAAAACAAAAAAAAAAAAACAAACAAACGAACGAACGAACAAACAAACAAAGAGGAATGAAGTGGCACGTCAGACACACATGTTCCACGTTCAATCACACCGAGCGGGTGTGGCTGACTCCATGCCTACAGATGAGAAAAAGTGTACTAGAGGGAGGAAAAGCTTTCGGGTTGTATAAGCGAAATGTACAAGATGAAGCAGAAATAATTAGTCAAAGGCTCTGTGAGTCCATGTACCCCGAATCTACTGTAAAAAAAGCATCTCACAATGACGACAAGAGTGTGTCAGAAAAATAATTTTTCGCGGTAGAATTATTATAATTACGTGCGGAAGAGAAATAGAAAATAATTAAAAAATTCTCGACTGCCATAGGAGCCATATAATTCAGTTGAAGGAAATTTAGAGCTCTTTTATGAATATTTAATAATCACTAGGACCAGTCGACTTCCATAAAGAAAAAAAATTACAATAAAAGACGAAAAAAGTGAAGCAATTAAAAGTAATAAAAAAAAAAAGAGTTTATTCCGTCTCAAAAAGGTGTGACTTTTGGCGTTAAGCTTTTATGCAAGCCACCGAAGGCTGAAAGGCATATTTCAAAGGTAGGCAATATGCGATAATGAAGTATCTTTTATTTAAAATTTATAAATCACCTGGAAAATCATACGCAATACTACTACTAATATTACTTTACTGAGTTTTTTGTGTAAAGTTTCACAAGTGGTTGGCGGCTTGTGTGCCTCCTTCAGTCCGTGGAAGTCATATATAATGTTTTCATTTTTGTTTTTTTGCAACTCTAAAAGCACACGCGGAATACCAAAAAGAATTTCAAGAATATTTTATTTCGAGTAGATCATTTTTGAGTGAAAAAAGTCGCCAGCAGAGTCACTGATAATTAGAATTTTGATCAAATCTTTTGAAAATGAAAAAAAAAACTTTACAAACCCGTAATTTTCAGTTCAATTTCATTATCTTTCAGCTCCTGCTTTCACAAAAATGGCATTAATAGATTAAAAATACCTAACTTCCAGCGGAATGGTCTTTTTGACCCTTCATTCGGATCATCATATCTTTCATGCCACACGCTAATACCCTTTTAGCATCAGTAAACCATCCACTCCTTCACGCCCCACAGCACCATCACCACCACGAACACAAGCACGATCACTTCTACTCTTAACGTGACTACTACAATGACTAATACTAATACTACTACTACTACTACTGCTACTACTACTACTACTACTACTACTACTACTACTACTACTACTACTACTACTACTACTACTACTACTACTACTACTACTACTACTACTACTACTACTACTACTACTACTACTACTGCTACTACTACTACTACTACTACTACTACTACTACTACTACTACTACTACTACTACTACTACTACTACTACTACTACTACTACTACTACTACTACTACTACTACTACTACTACTACTACTACTACTACTACTACTACTACTACTACTACTACTACTACTACTACTACTACTACTACTACTACTACTACTACTACTACTACTACTACCACTACTACTACTACTACTACTACTACTACTACTACTACTACTACTACTACTACTACTACTACTACTACTACTACTACTACTACTACTACTACTACTACTACTACTACTACTACTACTACTACTACTACTACTACTACTACTACTACTACTACTACTACTACTACTACTACTACTACTACTACTACTACTACTACTACTACTACTACTACTACTACTACTACTACTACTACTACTACTACTACTACTACTACTACTACTACTACTACTACTACTACTACTACTACTACTACTACTACTACTACTACTACTACTACTACTACTACTACTACTACTACTACTACTACTACTACTACTACTACTACTACTACTACTACTACTACTACTACTACTACTACTACTACTACTACTACTACTACTACTACTACTACTACTACTACTACTACTACTACTACTACTATTACCAATATAACTTTTATTGCATAATCATGAATTTGTTCGCTGAAACTTAAGTGCATTGGAATTCACTGTAGATTATTTAACTGGTTTTTAATTGGTGGGATTGTTCGGTGGCTTTTATTGCATCGCTTACATAGCCTTAAACAACAAGCCAAAATGCAATTAAGACTGCGCTAAGGCGCTCTTTGCTTTATTGTTGTTGTGTCACCAAGTAGGACAAGGTTTGAAAATAAATTTGAACACTTTCACAGATAAAAGTGCTACAAAGGTGAATACCGTTAATAAAGTAGCAAGGGAAAGTGACATTTTAACTTCAAAATTCATACTTTATTCGGCTTAAGTTTGCAAACTTTGTTTAGTTTCGTGATATTTGAGTTAAATAAATCAGAAATTGGAAAAGATGACTTGAGTTTGCAAACAATTTTGAAAATACAAATTTACGATTTGTCTATAAAACAAAGAGCGGCGGATGATTTACAACCATCAAAGTGAAATAAATGTTCAAAATGGTATTGCTTGTCCGAAGCGTGGCTTTCAGGAACACATGCACACGTACAAAGTGCCACACATTCACACGCACAAAATTCATTCACACGCACAGAATTCATTCACACGCACAAAACACATTCACGTGCACACCAAAACAGAGTCATTTATAATGCGTGTTTTTGTTTGCAGTACCAATATATGCACTGACGTCTTATTATGTGCATACACCTCAACACTCCAAAAGGCCCTCTTATTTGCCTGTTCTATAATCCAACGAGCTCTGAGGCGGATATGCAAGGATTAGGAGGCAAGAAGGATGTGGGAGGTGTGATCGCAAATCAAATAAAAATATTAATGGATTTTTTGTTACTCATTTTCTTGAGCAAACAATTCGCGACTTCGTTTGATGTACAAAGCCATAATTTTGGTGTAATTAAAGAGCGACTGAAACGTAAAAACGTCATCAAAAAGGCGCCAAAATTTTCGGAAAAAGTTTGGCTGAAAAAAGTAAAATTTAAGAAGCCTGCCGCGAAAGTAAACCATCATTAGCGAAACATTCAAAAAGTCTGAGAATGAACTTTTAATAAAATCCAAAATAAATGGAGAAGGCGAAAATAATCATGAGTAATTGCTAGTGTGTGTCTGGGTGCACGAGTAGAGGGCGTACGCGGGAGATTTATCGGTGTAATTGTTGCAGCTAAAAGCATCTCGCTGTGTCCGTCCAGCATCGATTTTCTGATGCGCTGACTCACCGATGCGAAAGATTCTTATATTTATGAAATAAATCCTCATATTTATTCCCCACTCGTGTGTCGATCGTTCCTATGTCGATTTGCTATTTTTAAACTCGAAATTATCAAAAGTAATGCGGTAAACATTATTAGCTTCTGAAGAGCTATATATTGAAGCGGCTTTTCCTCTTTGACGGCATGAAGATTGTTGTTGATATTGAAAGACTAAAACGTTTATACTTATTGTATCGAGGCTTGCTGGGTATTATTCCGCCTAATATGCGCCCCATTAAACAAGACCATTCTTATGAACGTTGCCTATGGGTCTTTGTTGCCGATGGCCCGCACACGCAGTCGCAACGTTCGTAATGCTCGAGCCGCCAATGTGCATCCACCCGGGCGAGTTGCCATTATTTCTTGTTTTTCAATCCACTTTTGCAACCTCTACTTGACTTTTTCACGCAAGTTTTCTTGCAATTAACTGCTTGTATGTTGTGTTGTGCAACGTCACACGAAACGCCGTGTGACTTTGACCATTGCACCAATCGCATAGACGCAGAGTAATGAAAAGATCCTTTCTTGTTTGCATATAGAACGTTGTTATTGTTCGCCTATTGTTGCTTTGTTACAGACTCATCTATAACATTTCAATAAAGCTTCCAGAATGACTCGCATAGCAAAAACATAGCGGCCTTATCGACAACGACCCCTGAAGCTCGTAACTCTGCAATATGAGATCAATAAGGCACCACGGCGGTCTCATAAGCCACAAGTGACTTCCAAAAAACACCTCAATAACGCACATGTGGTGACCATACACATGCGGTATTAATGCGCAAAAGACAATAGTAAAGTTGTGATTAAGACAGATAAATGTGATATAATGATAACAAATGAGGAAGGCGCATGAAAACATATAAAGTGGTATAATTACTCGATAATTCAGTCTGCACTGTTGTTGAAGGGGTTGAATCATCACTGCTGTTCAGGGTGTTTACGAAGCATAGGCAACCACACAGCGACAATGCACTTAACAGTTGAAACCCATTGGCTTCAATGCCACGCGAAAAGATAATTCCCGTGGCTAAGGCACGGCCATTAAAACCTTGCGTTTGGAAACTTTGTTAAAGGGCAGCTTTTCCGTTTACGAAAGAAAGAAAGGAAGGTAGACGTATGGAGGCAGAACACTTCCCAAACACTTGCAAATAATCTCCACAAGGGTAGAAGTAGGTGGAGAATTTGAAGAAGGAGCGCTAGTCACGAAGGCTTAATATTGTCAATTCATAATACCAATCTACCTTCTAATAGCAAAAAAAAAATCCATACGCACACTCATGCCCTCTTCTGCGACGTTATTAAAGGTTCTAAGAAATGAATCGGCATTGTAGGAAAAATAATGAGAAAAGTTTATAAAATGGCATATTCATATGAAATTATAAGAACATAAAGAGCGTTCAATAAAAATTTAATTTTCATCCCAATCTGATTCTCGAGCTATTAAATTGTTGATGTTTGGGAAGTTGTTTGGGGGTTAATTTAAAATAAATTGCACGCCATTAAAACGGCAATTTGGAGATTACAGTATAAGTGATTTTGGATTGTACCACTGCAAAGCCCTCGATCTTGCCTAATTACTCTTGCAATCATTGAATGATTGTGCAAGGTTTTCGCAAATCACGATCCAATAGAAACAAACTTAACGTTTTTTTTTCTCTAAATTTAACTTCAAAATGTCGTTCTTCGAAATAAAAATCTATTTTCATGCTTGTTCATGCTCTCTATTCCGCAATTGACACATGCCTGGAAGGGTGGCAACCTCCGATTGGTGCCACATGTTTTTTCAGGCAGGTTCATGATAGGATGCATCAACAAGTTTGCAGAAAAGAAGGTCTTTAGATGATGACAAGTGCTTGTAGCGTGGTTCTCAGAATTGTGGGAGATTTTAGTTTTTTCGGCTTATTTTCAAGGGTTTGTTTTATTGTTGTTAATTTTTTAAATGTTATTTTTAAACATTTAAAAAACAACACTGAAATACGGTGGTTTCATGTTTATGGGGCTATGAAGAATACCATTCGGTTCATAGGGTTGATGGCTGGTGAGAAATTCAGAAGTGAAAGAAAAGTTCGATTCAGGCCTCACTTCGCCATGTATGGGAAACTCGTGGAGGTCTGGTGCCATTCCGACTGCGTCTCTGCACTTATTGCAAATCCCACACAAGAATTTAGATTCCTAATATTTAAATTTGAAATATTTCATAGTCGCTGTATGATTATTGTATTTATATATTTTTGTATGCCAGGGGTTCAAGCTGTGAAGCTGAATGCTTGCTTCCCGACTAAACTCCGCCTTGAGTTTTTAAAAACGGCAACTCAATTTATTAACAGAAAACATGTTAGTCATTCAGTATAAACTATGACTCAACTCTAAAATTTTGAGATTTTTAAATTTGATTCTTTAGCCAGTTTTTGATCTTTTGCAACTGACACTTGACAATTCTTAAGACATTCAATTATTGTCGATTTTAATTTTTTTTCTTTCATTTCGATTGTTCACCATGTTTTGTGCCATTTCCAGCGTTTGTCTGGATTTGCTTCAAAAACGACTATAAAAAAAAGAAAGATTTTATTTGTGGTATGAGAGAAAGTGAAGAGTCAAAAGTGAAACCTAAACTATGAATGATGGAAGAAAGGTTAGACGAAATATTGATTGAGAGAAGAGATTCAATGAAGCAAGAAGACTTGCTAAAATATATGAGATCAAATTTCGAGGGATTGAGTTTGAGGAACCTAGGATCAATCCAAGAGATTATTTTACCAATACAAAAAGAAATTCTAGAGATAGTAGAAGACAATTCACATTTATGAAATGAAATAAAGATGTAAGAGTCATCAGCATGAAGTTGACTCCAAAGAGAAAATGATGAAATAATTCTTGGGAGTTCAGAAATATAAAGAATAAAAAAGAAGACCAAAAACAGAACCCTGAGAAACACCAAATGGGAAAGAGGAAGGAGTAAAATGAGAGTTGTTTATAGAAACTACAGAACTCCTGTTGGAGAGGTAAGAAAAAATCCATTTAAGACAAGAGCCAGAAATTCCAGAGGTTTCAAGTTGCTGAATTAGTAAAGAGTGGTCGACAGTGTTGAAAGCCAAAGAAAAATCCAAGGAAAGAAGGAGGGAGATATTACCCTTGTGACAGGAAAGTAAAGAATCATTGTATATTTTCAAGTGAGGTTTTAATATTGTGAAAAGGACGAAAAGTAGAATGAGTAGAAGGGAGCAGGCTGTTAGCCTCAAAAAAATTGAGAAGCTGAAAATAGACAAACCCTGGTAAGCTTCAACGAGTGTGATCAGAGTGGTGTTGATCCAATGGAGCTTCAAAACCGTATGAAAATATAAGTTTTTATATTATCTTTCTAAAAGTCTATGCAGCGGTTATTATTGTATTTTAAAGGACCCATCAGTATTAGCTTACTGTTGGTAGCTTTCAGTTCCGTGAAACTCAAAAAATATCCAAAACAAAAAAGCTTAAAATTATAATGTTTGTTGATGTGTTAAATTTAAACACAATTTTAAATAATGAAAAAAAATTAAATAAAATTTTAAATATTTTCAAATGAAACAAAGCAATAAAGTTCTATTCTCCGGTGGCTCAAACACAACAAAATAAAACTCTATCGAGATGAAATAAAACAAAAGAAAATTAAATAGAAATGTACAAATTAATTGAATTGAATGGCAACAGTTGATGGTGCAATCGACTTGACAAAAGCACAAAGATTTCGAAAGGATCAGTGGTTGCAGGTGGTTTCAAAGGCGACCTTCTCTTCGAATCTGGGTACATCTGGTTTTGAAGGCCTCTTCATCGAAACACTCCCTCCTCCACACGTGTCTTCTAGGTCTGAAACATTTGTGAAGACATATTAGAAACCAAATTATCGTTTAAAAAATTATTTATTCGATTATTTCATTATTTGAGAAAAAAAATAAATGCAATGAACTGCTACTATACACCACGGACCAGTGACGTGGGAGTGGTTGATGAAGGGGTGGAAGAGCAGTTGGGGCCAGTTGAGTCTGCAGAGGGGGTCTTTGACAAGCAGTGCCTGCAAAAAGTCTTTCATGAGAGGGGGCATTTCGGGAGGCCATGGAATGTCAGCCTTGGTCACCAGGGATACCATCTTGATGATGCTCTCAGCATAAAAGGGAGGCCGACCCACAAAGCATTCATACAAAATGCAACCTAAAGCCCTGTGGCAATGAATGGGTTTGTGCAGAGTGGTATGCATCATAGGTATGCATCACACTAACAAAAAAAGTAAAAACACACATAAATAGATGAACAAAAACTGACCAGAGATCTGCAGTGTGGTCATATGGCTTCTCATCAATTATCTCAGGAGCCATGTACAATGGAGTGCCCTGGAGACATGATTTACAATCAAAACCACTAATACAAAAATACCGTTACAAATATGAATAAAAATACTATTATAGTGGTGATAACCTACAAAATTCCGAAGCCATCAAATTGTTTGTTAATTGATATATTGTCCTAGCAATATGATTCACCATGAAACTTCATGAGATAATTAAATAAACAAACTTTTATAGAGGTAAGAACAAGTGTTTCCAAACTCATCATCCTGGCAAAGCCAAAGTCACAAAGTTTGATGCCGTGTTCAGTGAGTAGAATGTTCTGTGGCTTCATGTCCCTGTGCAACACCCTATGAGAGTGCAAGTAGTAGAGTGCCACCACCAGCTGGGTTGCTATTTTCTGAACCTTGAAACGGTAAATTGAAAAAATTAAGAAACAAATTTCAGAGGATTTATTCATTTTTGCGTAACTTACAGTTTCTGCAGGTAAGACCTTATCATCTTGAAGTATACGAAATAGTTCTCCTTCTGCATAATCTGTCACCATAACTAGCTCTCCC
>OX387250.1:2305147-2312647 GCA_947562095.1 Branchellion lobata
CACCACCACCACCACCACCACCACCACCACCATCACCACCACCACCACCACAGAGCCCACTCGATCGAGATGGAAAGCGGCCGAGTGGTGTTGTTGCAGGGCTTGAAGGAAGGGGAAAGGAGGGCTCTGGCTCACCAACTTCTCACCCCCCACGTCGAACAACACCACTCCTCCGTGCCACAACTCAAAAAGGTGGGCGTTGTTGTTGTTGATGCTGTTATTGTTTTTGTTGTTGTTGATGCTGTTATTGTTTTTGTTGTTGTTTTTGTTTTTCTCGATCTGTTGTTGGTTTGAGCGAGCCGAAAATTCCAAATTAGTTTTAACCAACACTCTTCCACACTTACCTCATCCACACCCACCCACACTACTTCTTTTCACCCATCCACACCCTCCTTTCACCCATCCACACCCCTCTTTTTGCCACTCCACCCTCCTGGCCACCCACCACCAGGTGAAGAGGCACATGAAGTCAGGCGATATGATGCTCCTCAACAGACAACCCACCCTGCACAAGCCTTCCATGCAGACCTTCAAGGTGCCCAATCATCGCAACAACAACAACAATAATAACAATAATAATAATAATAATACTAAGAATAATAATAATACTCATTATTATTATTATTATCCATCCCACCACCACACTTCTCCATCACACCACCGAATTTTTCATCGTTCTACACCACCATATTCTTCCACACCAAACCGCTATCTCGAAAAGTTCCACTCACACAGTCAAACTCCCCCATCCTTCCTCCTTCCCCCCCATTTAACTCCCTCCCCCCCCCCCCCCACCAGGCGAGGGTGTTACCCATGGAGAAGACCTTACGTATCAACTACACCTCGTGCAAGGCCTTCAACGCCGACTTCGACGGCGACGAAATGAACGCTCATCTGATCGAAGGACTCCCTGCCAAGGCTGAGGCCGCTACTCTGTGTACGTGGTGGTGGTTGGGTGGTTGTGGGGTTTGTTGGGTGGGCTAAGTGTGGTGGGGATGAGGATTGAGACGGCTGTGTTTTTTAGTGGCTGCGGTTAAATGTTTTGATGTTGGTGTCACATCAATCACAACCACCTTCACAAACACCACTTTCATGCATCACTAACACCACTCTTCTTCACCTTCCACTTTCTCATATATGCCACCACAACAACCTTACGCTCCTCACCCTCCAATCCCCCCACACAGCCATAGCAGACGAGCAGTATCTAGTGCCGAAAGACGGCAAGCCGATAGCAGGTCTGATCCAGGACCACATGGTGTCTGGAGTGCTACTGACGGTGAAAGGCACCCACTTCTGCAGACGGGAGTACGAGGAGCTGGTCTACTCTTCCCTGCCTCCCCGGTCTGGAAGCATCAAGCTGCTCAAGCCTTGCATCCTCAAGCCATGCACGCTATGGTCCGGAAAACAGGTGCTTGCTGCATGGTTCTCTGTCGTTTGTAACTTCCATCAGAGGCTTGGTCGTTGCCAGGTCTCGAGTTATTTTTAAACTTTCAACAGGTTTTCATCTATTAACTAATGCCCACTCAGTCTGTAACTGTTAACTTTCAGCTGGTGTGCTCTCCATCCGTTAAGAGTACGCTTCAAGCTCGAATAATTTTGTCACTTCCACTTTTAAAAACCTTTTCTCTTCGCTTGAAACGTTTTTTTAATCATTTTCAAACTTTTTTATAACTTTTTAACAACATTTTTCAACTTTCAAACTCCACCATTTCCCCTCAAATTTTTTCATCATAAAGTTCATTCATTATACTCAATCACAAACCTCATTAATTAGCCACTATTACACTGTTACACCAATTATACATACTCACACCCCTTCACGCAAGAGCGCCCACAGAGTAGCACCTCGATGCACCACCACGATGCACCACCACACACAGGTCATAAGCACACTCCTCTTGAACTTGATCCCTGAAGGCTCAAAGCCCTTGAACCTCAGAGGGAGGTCTAAGCTCTCCGACAAGGTGGCCATTCAACTCTCGGCTATTGAAATATGCATGCAAATTACATGCAACTATCAGCTATCGACGTATCTATCAAAATACGTTACATCAACCTTGAAATATCTCTCACATCTCGCCAAACGTTTCCTCGCAACAGCACTTAACGTTTAATTACAAAACAACACTACTTGGTGACAAATTCACACTGAGTTGGTAACAAAGACGTTCATATGAATCAGTAGAAGCGTCAGTGTAACGTTGTCACATTCAAACACATGCCAACCACTCCTTTTCCACCATACATCACCATCATCATCACCATCATCATCATCATCATCATCACCATCATCATCATCATCATCATCATCATCATCATCATCATCATCATCACCATCATCATCATCACCATTATCATCATCATCATCACCATCATCATCATCATCATCACCATCATCATCATCACCATTATCATCATCATCATCAGAATCACCATCATTATCATCACCATCATCATCACCATCATCATCATCATCATCATCATCATCATCATCATCATCATCATCATCACCATCACCATCAACAACACCACACAAGGAATGGAAGAGGCCTGGCTTGAGAGTGGTGGACGAGTATTCGGACCTGACGGAGAGTGAGGTGGTGGTGTTAGGGGGAGAGTTGTTGGCGGGCGTGCTGGACAAAAACCACTACGGAGCTACTGCCTACGGACTAGTGCACTGCTGCTATGAGGTGTGCTTGTGTTGTTGTGTGCGTGTGTTGTTGTTGTGTGCGTGTGTTGTGTGGTGTGGTGTGTTGTATGGTGTGGTTTGTTGTTGTTGTGTGGTGTGGTGTGTGGTTGTGTGGTGTGGTGTGTTGTTATGTGGTGTGTTGTGTGGTGTGGTGTGTTGTTATGTGGTGTGTTTTTGTTGTGTGGTGTGTTTTTGTTGTGTGGTGTGGTGTGTTGTTGTGTGGTTTTGGTGATAGTGTGAGGGTGATGGTTGATGTGTAGTGGGGTGTTGATGGTTAGTATTAAGGTTGGTTGTGGTGGTATTAGTATTGTAGGGTTTGATGTGTTGAAGTATGCTGTAGTGGTAACGGCGATAGTGGTGCCAGTAAAGGCAGTAGTGGAGCTAGCTGTAGTAGTGGTAGTTGCACTAGTTGGATAATGGCAGTGGTGTAGTTAGAGCTTCCATTGAGTGACCGTCTGAGTGAGGTCAGAAGGGAGTCACAACCGACGACCGCTCCAGATGTACGGAGGAGGAGTCTCGAGCGAGTTGTTGAGTTGCCTGGCTCGCCTCTTCACCTATTTCTTGCGCAGCCACCACTCATTCACCCTCGGCATCGAAGACATCATCATCTCCAAAGAGGTGTCATTTTATTCCTTCATGTTCTTCTTCATCATATTCATGCTTCATCACTCTCTTCTTCCATCATCTCTTCTCTAAATTTCATTTTCATCGACACACACACATACATCCCACCCACCCTACTCACACATCCCACCCCACTCACACACACCACCCCAGTCACACACACCACTCCACCCACCCAATTCAGCCCACCCACCCAATTCAGCCCACCCACCCAGTCCATCCCACCCACCCAATCCATCCCATCCACCGAATCCATCCCACCCACCCAATCCATCCCATCCACCGAATCCATCCCACCCACCCAATCAAAACCGACCCATACCACACGATGACAGGGCGACAAAGCCAGGGGAAAGGAGATCGGCGTGACGAATGGTTGTGGCAGTTTGGTGGTTTCAAAGGCGCTGAGGCAGCCAGGGGCGAGTGTGGAAGAGATTGAGGAGGGTCTCAAGCGGGTGCACTTCAGTCCCAAAAGGATCCACTTGCTCGAGATGGACGGGGCCATCAACAACCACATGACTCAGTTCCAAGACGCCATCAAGACGTCAGTTGGGAGGTGTTGGTGGTTCGATGATGTTGGGGGTTTGATGGGTGGTGGTGCTGTTGGTGGTGGTTTAATAGTTGGTGGCTGTTGGTGGATGGTGGATGGATGTTTAATGGGTGGTAAATGGATGAACCACACAAAAATGAAACAAACAACAAAAATACAATACGAACAACACACAAACCACACGAACATCACACAAACCACACAAACAACACACAAACCATACGAACAACACACAATCCATACGAACAACACACAATCCATACGAACAACACACAATCCATACGAACAACACACAATCCATACGAACAGATCCTGTTGGCCCAAGAACCTCATTAAGCCCTTCCCTGCCAACAACCTGCAGCTGATGGTGCAGTCGGGAGCCAAGGGCAGCCTGGTTGGTCGTGCCTCGCATAATGACATACCCAACATTGCAACGTCCCAATGCATCCCATCCCACTCCAATCTAGCGCCTCAACCGCTTGCCTTGGCGCCTTTAAAAACTATATTTATTGATGATATTATTTATCGATTCAACACATCACTTTACTAGCTCCTAGCTATTATCATTCACTACATAACCATTATTATTGCAACACCGCTCATCCACTCCAACACCACCTCTCACTCCAACAACACCACCCACTCCAAACCCCTCTCCTCAGGTGAACTGCATGCAGATTTCTTGTCTGTTAGGGCAGGTGGACTTGGAGGGGTGCAGACCTCCAAGGGGCCTTTCGGGCGCTTGTCTGCCTTCCTTCAGACCCTATGACCTGGCCCCTCGTGCCGGTGGCTTCATCTCCGACCGCTTCCTCACTGGCCTTCCCTGCCAAGAGTTCTTCTTCCATTGCATGGCTGGACGCGATGTCAGTTGCTTTTGTTGTTGTTGGTTTTTGTCGCTTTTGTTGTTGTTGGTTTTTGTTGTTATTGTTGTGTTCGGTGTTTGTTGTTTATGATTTTTTGTTTTGTTATTTGTGTTTTTGTGTTTTGTTTGTTTTTATGTTAGTTTTTTGTTGGTTTGATTAATTATTTTTCGGTTTTATTGTTTTTGGTGTTGTTTTCATTATTGCTTAAAAATTTATAAAATGATTTTTCTCTGGCTGTTAAGTTATTTTTTAGTGACTCACCATCAACTGCCAACTTCATTAACATTAACAACCAATGAGGCTTCTTACCAACCACCCAACCAACCACCTTTCACTCATGCAACACCAAATGCACCACGCCACCATCAACCTTCCCATCTACCAATCTTTCCAATCATCCAAAACACCATCCTTTTCAACCATTTCATCACCCCCAATGCCATAAAATCACCCCTCATTTCTACTACCACCCAATTACCTCTTATCTCCCCCACTGCCACCACCACCACCACCACTGCCACCACCACCACCACCACTGCCACCACCACCACTACCACCACTGCCACCACCACTGCCACCACCACCACCACTGCCACAACCACCACCACCACCACTACCACCACTGCCACCACACCACCACTGCCACCACTGCCACCACTACCACCACTGCCACCACCACCGCCACTCCCACCACCACCACTACCACCACAGGGCCTGGTGGACACGGCGGTGAAGACGAGCAGGAGTGGCTACCTGCAGCGCTGCCTCATCAAACACCTGGAGGGCCTCGTGGTGGCTGCTGATGGAACCGTCAGAGACGCTGATGGTAGTGTAATCCAGGTGGGTGGAGGGGATTATCGTCCAAATGGGTGTGGTGGAGTTCAATCCAGGTAGGTGGGATGAATGTGTGATCCAGGTGGGTTTGGTAGAGTGGTTGAGTGTAATTCAGGTGAGTATGTTGGTTGTGTGAGATGAAGGTGGATGTAGTAGAGTGGATGGGAATGATGGAGGAAAGAAAGTGTCGCCATCTGCAATTGTCCTCATCACCATCACCACCACCATCACCCCCACCACCACAAACCACCACCATCACCACCACCATCACCGCCACCGCCACCACCACCACACCACTACCATCACCACCACCACACCACCACCATCACCACCACCATCACCGCCACCGCCACCACCACCACACCACTACCATCACCACCACCACACCACCACCATCACCGCCACCGCCACCACCACCAAACCGCTACCATCACCACCACCACGACAGTTCAAATATGGGGAGGACTCGTTGGACATCATGAAAACTGCCTACCTGCACCAGAAGTGTTTCGACCACCTCCTCGACAACCGTCACATCCTTCTTAACAGCCCCGTTGCCAAGCAAATGAAGTCGCTCATACAGCTGGGAAATGTCAATAAGGTTGGATGATGTTTTTATGTTTTAAAAAATATTATTTTATTTTTAAATTTAATTAATTGAAAGATGGTGAATAGTATGAACAAGAAGAGCAATCATTTTGAGACTTCTTTCTTTCTTCTTTCTTGACTATCCAAAACACCACATGACACCACCACCACCACCACGTGGCAACAACATCACGTGACACTACCACCACCACCACGTGGCAACAACATCACGTGACACTACCACCACCGCCCCCACGTGACAACAACATCACGTGACACCAACACCACCGCCGCCACGTGACAAAAACATCACGTGACACCACCACCGACAGGTACAAGAATTCATGAAGTGTCACCAGCAACTCAAGCCTCCCAAACTCTTCGCCATCTTTTCAGCCAAGGAACTGCCCAGGGTGCGGCCGACATTGCTGACTTTACTATCATTTTTTATATTTTAATATTGCTGAAACTGAAAAAATATCAATAACAAAATATTATTTTCAATACCAAAAAATATTTTTATTGATAACGGAAAAAAGATGATTGTTTTTGTTATTATCATTACTAATATAATTCCGATCTTTATCAATAATAACAACACTAAGACAACTGAATAAATTAACAATTTGTTATAGCGCAAACTTTGCAAACTAGGTTCCCTTAGAGACGCCTAAGACGATAATGAATAATCTTCATAATGTGTCCGGTACGTTCGCTCTGGCCATGACGTCACAGGTGCGAACAGCCCACCCGGGTCACGAGGACGAGTGGTGCATGCAGCGGGTGGAGGAGCGCTTCCAGGCACGATCCCCCAAACAACTCTCCAAGTGATGACGCCTCCATGACAATGCAATACGAGACAATACTATCTAATTGAGTTTAATGTAATACAATATACGGTATAATGCAATACAATGTAATAAAATACACTACAATACGGTAAAATAAAATATAATACAATACAATACAATACAGCAAAATACAATAAAATACAATAAAGAAGAATGCAATAAAATACGTTACAGTACAGTACAATACAATATAACGCAGTATAGTGCGTATTATTGAAGTTTCACAATGCAAACTTATGCCTTCCTTCTTAGTCTTATCCTTGTCCTGATTCTTTTTTTTCTAACTTTTCCATCGTCATTTTTTCACACTATATCCTTGTTTCCAAATTCATAAGGCTCGTTGTGCTATACAGAGGCGAGTACTATCGAAGGGGCGTTAGCTATAGGATTTTAAAACCCCACCAACTTTTTTTACCGATCAACAATACCACTGCCACCACCACCGCCACCACCACTGCCACCACCACCGCCACCACCGCCACCACCACCACCGCCACC
>OX387250.1:2317647-2325147 GCA_947562095.1 Branchellion lobata
CATTAACCTCGTAGAGTTTATAGTTATGCACAGTACTTACATTTAATGACTATTCTTGTTTAGTTATTGTTATTTCCATACAATATTTCCATGCACCACGCCAGTTTTCCAGCTTCAGCAAGGAGTTGGACATGCAGAGCCTTATCGACACGGAGCTCAGGAAGACCGTCATCAACCAGGTGCCAGGCATCAGCAAGGGCATGATCAAGGTGACCTCTTTCCCTCATGAAACCATTCACCTCATACCCCTCGTAATGTAATTAATACCTTCGGTATGCTTATCTACTCGCTCAATCCACTCAACCTATCATTCTAAAAATGGCGTTGAAGGTGTTTATGTAAATTATAATAAGAATTTATGACAAAAATCCACCAAAAGGAGGAAAATCTATTCTAGTACTTATATCAGTCGCTGAGGAGAATTAAAACATCGACATTAACAACAACTCATCCAACTCACCTATGCACCCCACTCTAATGCACTCACCCACCAATGCACCCCCAATGCACCACCAATGCACCACCAATGCACCACCAATGCACCACCAATGCACCACCATCGCCACAATGCAGATGATAGACGTCAAGAACTCTCCCACCTTCATGCATGCCTCAGCCAGGCAGCAGGCAGCCGAGGCTGGCACGCCCATGCGAAAGAAGCTCCAAATCGAGGGACTCAACATCCAGGTTCGCGCTCACGTGACCGAGTGGCGTTCGTTTGATGTATTTTTTGTTCATATTCATGGTTCAGTAAAATGCATTCAACACCGACAATGTTGAAAATAGGAGATAGTCTTAAAACTCCGACGGGAAGTGACAGAACATCTTTGGAATTTTCGAGATTAAAATTTTTGAGTGTATTCCGATCGATCATTTGTAGGGAGCTCTTATACATTGTGTAACTGTATGCGTTGTGTTTGAGCGCCTCAGTTTCTTGTTTTGACGCTTTATAATTAAGATTTGATTTCAATCTTTAACGGAAAACACACCACACCATACCGCACCATACCGCACCATACCGCACCGCACCATACCACACCCTACCACACCCTTCTACACCCTACCACACCACACCATACCGCACCATACCACACCCTACCACACCCTACCACACCACACCATACCACATCCTGCCACATTCTACCACACCACATCACACCACACCATACCATACCATACCACATCCTACCACACCACGTGTACAGGAGTTGTACAAGTACCAGGACAAGTTGTGCGTGGACCAGTTGTACACCAACGACATCCACACCATCGCCTCCACATACGGCATCGAAGCTGCCGTTCAAAGCATCATTGAGGTTTTCATCTTTGTGTCTTTTTTGTGTCTTTTTTGTGTCTTTTTTGTGTCTTCTTTGTGTCTTCTTTTGCTTCTTCCTTTGTTTCTTTCTTGTTCATTTTTCCCTGTCTTTTCTTATTTTTCGTATTTCTGTTCTATAGCTTCCTTACCTATCTTTGGCGCTTCTGTAACAACTTCAATCAAAGTTTGATACGGAGGCGCTTGAGTTCAATTACAGTCACGTCAACGCTTCACTTTCAAATGAGCAGGAAGACGTGCTTAAGCGATTTATTGAGATAGTTCGGTGTGCTTTCAAAGTTATACTTCAAAGCAATCTGTCAATCAACCATGAGCTTGTGATGTATAGAATTATAATTAGTATAACTGAAAACTAGTTTGAAAATAATTTCTAATAAAATAATTTCTAAAAATAAATTATAAAAAAATAAATTCTGAAAAAATAAATTATAAAAAAAATAAATTATAAATAAATAAATTATAAATAAATAAATTATAAAATAATAAATTCTGAAAAAATAAATGATAAAATGAATCACAATAGAACCAATCCTACTACCATCAATGTCTATAAACCCATTGATCATCGCTAGAGCCCCGCCATCCCTGCAGGAGATAAGGTCGGTCTTCAAGGCATACGGCATAGAGGTGGACTACCGACACTTGTCCCTCATCGCTGACTACATGACCTTCGAGGGACAATACAAGGCGTTCAACAGGTCAACAGCCTTGTGTACCCTTCAACCACTCTGGAAATATATGAGCTCTTGTCTTCTTTGAATACTGGCTTAAATTTATTTTTTATTTCAATTTTTTATTTTTTTGAATTATGAGCTCTCGTCTTTTTTAAATATATACCATTCGAAAATATAATCTTTGGTTTTTTTGGAAATATAAATTTCCGTTTTTCAGAATTTTTTTTCGTAAATTTTGGTATTGATTAATTTTATTTTGTTTTTAATATGGTCTATGCTCGTGTTATTGAAGACGGGGTATGGGCATCGGTTTGAAAATCTTAATATTAATGTCTCAGTTGCTTGCTTTGGCGCTGTACATTATATTAGTTTTTGTTTTCCGACAGGTTCGGCTTGGATAACAACGCCTCGCCCCTGCAGAAGATGTCCTTCGAGTCAGCCCTCAACGCACTCAAGAAGATCATCCATGAAGGTGCCTTCCTCCCTCCTCCTTACAATCGCACACCTTTGAACGCACGCACACACATACACATATACACACGTACACACACACAAACATACAGGAGGTGTAGAAACGTTTGATTCTCCGTCTGCTTGTCTGATGGTTGGCAACTCCATAAAGACTGGCACAGGCTTCTCAGACCTCTTCGTGCCCGTTAAAGAGGCACCACGTTCATGATATCATTTAAAAAATTATCATTTAGAAAATTTAAACGTGTGTCTTCTTTAGATTTTGGATTGTACTTTTTAAATTTTCTCTCATTTTTCGAACATTTATTAAAATGAACATACTTCAACTTACAGAAACAACATCCAATTAACTTTCTTTGGCTAGTATAAAATAAAAACTAAATGTGCTATTGATTTTTTTGATGGTGAGCATTTTCACATATAGAACTTCAGTTGTTCTTGAATCTCAGACACAGAATTTATGCCAAGTTTTTCATTCTGTTTTTCCAACATGCTATAAATTTCTTGCACCTGTTTCTTGCGGATCTCTTCTTCCTCTTTATCTGTCATTCTTTCTGTGGTTTTGCAACTATCAGCTTCGTATTTTTTTGAGTAATCTATATCTTCATCCGTTTCTTTTTTAGACACTTCTGTAATTTATAAACACATTTAATACGAATTGTCGAAGATTAAAGATGATTTCAGTTATCCTAACGACAATATTGTGAAAAATTAAAATAATTTTTCACTTCTAATTATTTGACAAGAATTCCTCTTTTTCGATGTGTTCCACAAAAAATCTACGTCTGGAGTTGTCTTCAAACTGTACAAACAGTAGGACAAAATTGTAAAGAAGGCCACTACAGCCGCAACCGCAAGAGTATGTAAATCCATTGCAAAAGCAGACGAAAATTAAAAGGATGTGTATGAGTTCCACCTTATATAGTCACGAACTTATTGATCCGTGCCGCAGGTACAATTCATCTGCTATTTAGTTTTCAAATATAATTATTTCAGCAAAAGAAAATAATAATGAAAATTATTAGAGTGTAATTGAAACAATTATAATAAAATAATTTCAAGTCTACTCAAACTTGAAATGTACTTTTCAGAATAAAAATAATCAAATTGTATTTTAAATATTTCTTTTTTTGCATCTCACTTTTAAGCTGTTTTATATCGTTCGAGTGTGCTCTTTCAGTCAGGGTTTTATCAATGGCAAGAAGAGGTAAAAAGTCAAACCTTTGATTGATTAAAAATATATTTTATTATGAAAAATAATTTGACACGTTTCATTCTATAAAATTGAATTTTATGTATTCTAATATATTCAAAGCGTTTGTATAGTGCATATAAACACTTTCAAAAACGCTTTGCCACAAACTTTTTAAACAAAAATATTTCGAGTCATTTCATATAATGTATTATTGGTAAAAAAAATTATTATCACAGATCCTGATGACAATCTAGTGAAAGAGGAACTACCGCCAGATAGTGATTCGCAAAGTGATTGCTTTTATAGAAATTTGATGTTTTTCTGAAATTTGTTCAAAAAATTGATTAATCTTCACATAATAATACAGTACCAAAAACTGACTTGGGGGCCTTAATCTTAAAGAACAAGTCGTTTGAAGTTCTGGCTGGCTATGTGGGTGACACGACGCTGAGAGGAGTGAAAGAAATGGGCTTCAGTGAGATGACTGATATTCAAGCACAGTCAATTCCACACCTACTTGACAGAAGGTACAGAATAAATTTATTTTTATTTTTATAATAATAAAAACAAATCATTTCAACTTTAATAACTTTCAGGGATGTTTTGGCAGCAGCAAAGACAGGCAGTGGAAAGACACTGGCTTTTTTGATTCCTGTGGTTGACCTAATAGACCGTTTGGGCTTCAAGTCTCGGAATGGTACAGGAGCCATCATCATCTCACCCACCAGAGAACTGGCAATGCAGACATATGGAGTGCTCAGAGACCTCATGAAATTTCAGAATCTGACCTATGGCTTGATTATGGGGGGCACCAACAGGGCAGAAGAGGCAAAGAAGTTGGTGAAAGGCATTAATATACTGGTGGCCACTCCTGGCAAGCTAATGGACCATCTCAAGGTTCTGAGTTACTCCTTAAACCATAGTCACTAAATATAGTAAGTCACTTAAGCCAATAGTTTCCAATCTCAAACTCCTTGTTAAGCCTCAATTCAAAATTTTTCTTTTTTTCATTAACTTATATCGATTTTTCCATCTTTCGTTTCAATATCTCTTCAGAACACTGGCCACTTTTTGTACAAGAACCTCCAGTGTCTTGTGATAGACGAGGCAGACCGCATTCTACAGGTGGGCTTCGAAGAGGAAATGAAGGAGATTATCAAACTGTTGCCGAGTGAGTGGGGAAGAGGAATGGTGAACTCGGTGAACAAAAGGCTGAAAATTTTATTGAATTCTTCGACAAAACATTTTTTTAAATAACTTTTTTTTTGTGATTTCGGTAAACAAGTGGTAGAAATTTTATTTGATAACTTTGAAATGAATATACAAACAAATTCTTTTAAAATTTAAACTTCTTTTAAACAATTTTTCTACAGAAAAGCGTCAAACGGTGCTTTTTTCAGCAACACAGACTCAAAAGACAGAGGACTTGGCTCGTATCTCGCTCAGAAAGCATGTGTACATCGGGGTAGATGATGGCAAGCAAACTGCCACTGTGGAGGGCCTCACGCAGGTGGATAGATGAAAGGATGGGTGCTTAGTGGATGGATGGAAGGATGGGTGTTTAGTGGATGGATGGAAGGATGGGTGCTTAGTGGATGGATTGAAGGATGGGTGCTTAGTGGATGGATGGAAGGATGGGTGCTTAGTGGATGGATGAAAGGATGGATGAAAGGATGGGTGCTTAGTGGATGGATGGAAGGATGGGTGCTTAGTGGATGGATGGAAGGATGGGTGCTTAGTGGATGGATGGAAGGATGGGTGCTTAGTGATGGATAGAAGGATGGGGGCTTAGTGGATGGATGGAAGGATGGGTGCTTAGTGGATGGATGGAAGGATGGGTGCTTAGTGGATGGATAGAAGGATGGGTGCTTAGTGGATGGATAGAAGGATGGGTGCTTAGTGGATGGATGGAAGGATGGGTGCTTAGTGGATGGATGGAAGGATGGGTGCTTAGTGATGGATAGAAGGATGGGTGCTTAGTGGATGGATGGAAGGATGGGTGCTTAGTGGATGGATGGAAGGATGGGTGCTTAGTGATGGATAGAAGGATGGGTGCTTAGTGGATGGATGGAAGGATGGGTGCTTAGTGATGGATAGAAGGATGGGTGCTTAGTGGATGGATGGAAGGATGGGTGCTTAGTGGATGGATAGAAGGATGGGGGCTTGATGGATAAATGGAAGCGTGGTTATTGGGTGCATGAATGGAAAATGGTTTTTTGGTGGATGAATGGAGGTGGTGGGTGGTTAATGGATGAGTGGAGGTGGGGGGGGGGTTAATGGATGAGTGGAGGTGGGGGGTGGTTAATGGATGAGTGGAGGTGGTGGGTGGTTGATGGATGAGAATAAGGATGATGGTAAGCAGTTGAATAAGGGATGTGGATGGTAAAGGAAATAAGTGGTTGTATGTAGTATATTGCATGGTGGCATGTTTTCTGTATAAAAAACATGAGTTGTTGTTAAGAACTTAAATTATTTTGTTAAGAATTTATAGTTAAATGAGAGGATGATTGATCAAAGACTGAAGGACACTACCCACAGGGCTACCTGATCTGCCCATCAGAACAGCGTTTCCTCATTCTCTTCAAGTTCCTCAAGAAAAATCGCACCAAAAAGGTAAAAAAAAAGTGAAATTATTTCGAATATTTATCATTAAACTTCAATTATATAATCTTATTTTTTTATATAATAATTTTAATATTTGTTTTATTTTCAATCTTTTTAATTATTTTTAAATATTAAATAAGTTTAAATCAATTTATTTTATTCACACCTCCAACGACCAGGTGATGGTGTTCTTCTCCTCCTGCATGGCAGTCAGGTACTTCCACCGTCTGCTCAACTACATTGACATCCCAGTCTCATGCATCCACGTTGGTCTCAACCACCCTTTGCAATATATTCCAAAAATAATTATTTCTTCTTAAATAATAGTGTAGCTCAAAAATAGTCATATGATCTAAAAATAGTCATATGCTCCAAAAATAGTCATATGATCTAAAAATAGTCATATGCTCTAAAAATAGTAATATGCTCTAAAAATAGTAATATGCTCTAAAAATAATAATATGGTTTGAAAATAACACTATATCCTTGTAAACTTGGAAAGTTTTCACAACATGCACATATCACTCCGTCATTCAATCTTCTCTTCAAATGTCTACTCAAAGTTCTAGTATGACAACCCACAAACCGCAACTTGACGCCTTATTGAGTCGCGGTATGACACACCTCTTCGCTCCCACCCAGGGCAAGATGAAGCAGTCGAGTCGCACGGAGACATTCTTCCGCTTCTTCAAAGCCTCGCAGGCCACCCTGCTGTGCACCGACGTAGCCGCCAGAGGCCTTGACATCCCTGCCATCGACTGCATCGTCCAATACGACCCCCCTTCCGAACCCACTGTACGCTTGTGTCATGTGGATCGATGGTGGTGGTGGTGATGATTTATTGTCACTGACATTGCATTATAGATTCATTTTGTTACGTTGATTTGGTGATTTAAAATAATTGTTTTTAATAGGACATGTTCATTCAACTTTGCACCACCGTTCACCACCACCATCATTCAACAACTGTTCACAACCACCTTCCACTATATTCACCACCATCATCATCTTTCACCGCCACCATTCAACCACCACCGCTACCACCACCGTGAGCAGGAGTACATTCACAGAGTGGGCAGGACGGCGAGGGGCATCGGAGGCACGGGTCACGCCCTGCTCTTTTTGACACCCTCCGAGGTGGCCTTCCTCTTCTACCTCGAGAAGGCCAAGGTGATCCTCAACGAATACGTCTTCAAGTTCAAGAAGGAAACCTCCATACAGGC